>WEIV01008270.1:0-27730 GCA_013390005.1 Calyptomena viridis
CAAAGCTGCATCCCCACTCTGTCTATATTGATCTCCCATCAGTCATTTGTAAGTGACCGTGCTAGAGATGGCCCTTGGGCATTTTTCCAATACAAAAGCCACTTAACATTAAAATTGCAGGATCTCTTTGGCTGTTCCACAAGCCTTTATCAAAAGCATATAAAAACCTACCTTTAATCATAACTACTCTATGAATTTTTTTCACCTTTGACCATTGACCCCTTTAAGATAACGAGAACATTTGTGCACCAGACAGCCCCTTTTCAAGTTTTATTCATTGCCTGAGAGGGCCTTTAGCAGCAGTGGCAAAAAATAATGGAAAGAAAATCTTTTTGCAGCAGTGTTTGTTTCATTTTAACAATAGCAACACTAAAAAGAAAGATGGGGACATTATTTCAGACATTTCTATACCCTTTGGGTCATGCGCCCACCACTTCATTCAGATGAACAGACAGTAGGGCTGCCTTTCTGTTCCTAGTCCTCTGCCATATACCCTTGTACTTCTTGGCATGGAGACTGTGTTTGTTTTGCATGCCTATGTGAAAAGCCAAACTAGTACAAATTCTTTTACTCTATCACTGCCACATATAAACACTGAATGTATAATTTCAGACACTCTGTGGTTGTTGGAACTTGTTCAGGTTAGATGAGAATTTTAATAGCATAGTTCTGCCATCCTTTCTTTTCTGCACTGTTTCAAGTTCTCCCTAATTTGAGGATACATCTACAGCTTCAGAACAAGCTTAACAATTGTCTTTTTTTAAAGTTGAGTACTCATCCAGCTAAATC
Source organism: Calyptomena viridis (assembly GCA_013390005.1). NCBI lineage: Eukaryota > Metazoa > Chordata > Aves > Passeriformes > Eurylaimidae > Calyptomena > Calyptomena viridis. Next base: position 790 of record WEIV01008270.1, read on the forward strand.
AGCTTATAGCATAGTTTGGCTGTGTTCAAGTAGTAAATATTCTAACAATTGTTCTGGTTTTGTGCAAGGCTTTTCACAGCATGGAAATTATTAAAAAATAGTTGTGGTGGAAAGCTGCACTGTTTGCATACAAGCCTGTAAGGTCTCCTCTTCACTAGAGGTACAACTTGCTTTGTTTTGCTGGACTTTTAAACTTTAAACACTTCACAGACAAGTCTGACTTTATTCCCATAAGATTATTCATCAGTGCATTTGAAAGGCCATATGTTGAGTTGACACTATCAACTGTAGGCAATATGCCAACGAAGTACTCAGGCAGGCAGCTTTTCCAGAGTTCCATACTATCTATTTTTTGACTATTTTGATTTGTGTCTCATAAAATGCATCAATTACATAAATAAGGAGAATTTCTCCACAGGATCTTAATGGAGCAGTGTACAGTAAAAGGTCAAAAGTACTGTGACTGATCCTGTTAGAATGACATCAAGGAAAAGCTTTCCCTAAAAAAGACAAAGTATTTATAGTAATGATTGCAAAATACAAATGTCGCTTTGGAATCTATTTGTCTAAATCAATGGTTCTCAGCATTTTTCACTCAGTGTATTACTTCTCAGGACTAAGACCAACCTATCTGCCCCAAATTTCACACATTTTCTGCACATAGCATGTTTGGCTCTATGAAAACAGGCCTGATAAGATGCTGGAATAGTATAAGGGAAGCAAGGTTAAAATTAACTCACCTAATGTGATGTATTCAGCTGCTTGTTGCCTCACTTTGTGTCTGGCAGTATCATTGCCATACGATGACAACACTGTATTTGTAAATACAATCATGAGGGAATTCTCTGCCAGTGACCAAAGACACAGAAAAGTGTCCTCATCACCCCTGACAAACACCAATTAGTGGAAATATGTGCATGAATGGAATCAGTTTTTGTGTTCCCTTAGCATCCTGAGATGCTGAGAAGCTGAGATGCTGAGAAACCTGGGCTGAAAAATTAGTAAGGTTGTAGTTAAATTGTAGATTGCTCACCTGGTGACAAAAGTAACCAAGAAAATATTGTTTTTAAACCATTGCAATTGCAATATTGTACTAATCTAACTCATATGCCATTACATTTTTCCAGGCTTTAATTAAGCATATAAATAGTAAAATTAAAATTCTACCTCAGTTGTCATCATTTTTCTCTATATTGTCCATGAATTCTTCCAGGTACAAGGCATTTTGTTTAACTTGTGGATCCAGAGTATGTGTAATTATTTTATACTAATCTGTTTAGTTTTCTTCATTTTAGAAGCATTATAGGTATTTTCAACTAATAGTAATAAAACATAAAAGAGAGAGGGGAATGAAGACTAGGAAGATGCCACTTAAAACAAAATTACACAATATATATGTACATATGCACAGAATGAAACAGTGCTCATAGCAAGAGCCCCGAAGACTGAAGTCCTTTAAAATCCTTTTTTTCAACTAATAGCTTTAGCAAGGCTAGTTACCTTCACAGCTTTTCCATGCCATGACCTTATTTTTGTAACCGGGTAGGATAACTTTACAGGCTAGTTCAATCTCCATGCCTGTTCAAACTTTAGTCTGATTAAACTTCCATTAGTGTTATATTTGGTGGCTCTTTATAACATTGGTATTTGTCCCCCAAAGCCAAGACTGACACCAGAAACTGACTTAATTCATGCCATGTGACTGCTGTCAACCTTTAGGCACCCTTGCTATGAGCTTGAGTTGATCTGGAGCCTAAGGGTAACCAGTTCCATTTCCCATTAAAAAAAAAATAAAAAAAAATATAATGATTAACAATATTTCTTAAACTTTTTTTTTTATAAACCAGAGAAGGTAAGTTACCCTTACCTGGGTTATAACCTAATTCATGAGTTTTATAACAATCCCAACCATCATCTCTGTGATCTGTCTGTGGGAACTCTAAAAAATCCAAGATAAAGGAGAAGAGGAAAGACAAGAACCCATCTTGCTGAGACTGGCTGTAAATAGAATTCATCAGATTGTATAGATTTTGAGGGTCCCCTCAGAATTTATATGTTCCAGAGAGTGGAAAAACAGGCTTCTGGGGGATTGGAATAAGAACTCACAAACTTTTAAATTAGAAGCATAGAAACAGTGCAGAAAAAGCAACTTATGCTAAAGCCGTCATGGAGAATTTCCAGGAGAGACAAATGCCAAGAGATGATGAATGGAGATGTATAAACAACATTCATGAAGAAAAATCAAAATGCAAAACATTGCAAGAAAAAAAGTAAGACTTTCGATACCAAAAGAAATGGGAGAAACTGAGACAGGGATACAGAAGAGGAAGAAGAATTTCCTCATTAAATTGAGATACACATTTTTTAACTTTCCTCATTTGCTGCTCATTCAGAGGGGCAGATGCTCTAGCTGATGCCAAACTAGAGTAAATTCTTCGCTCCTCTTCCTTTAAGATGCTGCAGCAGAGAAACCTTTTCCGAACAAAGAAAATGACTGTTGGTGAAGGTGATTATGGAAATGGAGCCTGCCTGGGTATGGCTAAGGGTCTGGACTGCTGAGTCTTCATCCAGCTGGGAAATTCTAACCATATCAACTAAATTACCCCAACATTCACTGAGATGAACAGATACACGCATGAGAATGTCCCCTGCCTCAACGTTTGACTCATTTAGAGAACAAAAAAGAGTGCCATTTATTGCAAGTAAACTTGAAAAATTATTGCTCAATCGATGTATTTCATCGGAGTCTTACTAGGCAACTTACAACCTTTATGAAATAATTAGACAGTGTTTTAATTTTCTCATTTTAGATCCCTCCTTCAAAACATAAAAAATTTCTTCCCTTCTTTCTTCCATGGACTTATTTTAAACAGATAAAGTTTGGATTGCAGTTGTTGCATCCATGGAATCAACGCCTAACCTCAAAAATCTAAATGCTAAATAAAGTCTTTCCCTCCAGAGCTCTAACTATATCCATTTCTCTGTTTTATTTCTGGGTTTTTGTTGGGTTTTTTTTCATTCTTCAACAAAAGAATAAGTAAATCCTCATTACCCAGAATCAGTTGAAGCTTGTCTATATAAAGAATATATTGTGGTTTTTATATGTCTGTGTGTGTGCTCAGAACTGCATTGCATTAGCATTCCTGAATACAGGCTTTTTAATGTACTAATCTTAGGAAGGTAAAATCAACATTCAAATGGTAATTATTTAGGAAGTAAATTTATCAATTCATCCTAAGCTTCATGAAGATATGCTGAGGTAAATCCACTTCGCCTATTAAGATTTTGAAGATATCTGGTTGGATTACTTTCACAGTAAGAGCCTGTTTTCAACTGAGGTTTAAGGAAAAAAAAAAAAAGAAAATAAAGAACTGAGCTTTAATGTTAGACCCCAGGAAAAACAAACTTTTCATGTAAGTTCAATTTTCCTGGTCCCAGCAAGCTGTCCATGTAAATAACCTGGGTGTTATTAGCTTTTAGTACTATAGTTCTCCCTGTGGTGAAAGTAAAATGGTTGCTAACTACACAAAGTTGAGCTGTCTTGATTCTATGACCCTATATATATTTTCTGAAGTAGTTTTAAGGCTTGGGAATATGTGGATGAGCAACTACCATACATATGGAAGAGAGACTGAAAGAACTTAGAGGCAAGTGATTCAAACAGCACTGGCATTTCAAAATTGAGTACAGTGAATTTTTTTAACTCAAATAAAAATTTTCAAAATTGTTATTGCTAAAATAATAGTCTATGAGTCTTAGAATTAACACATTAAGTGTTATTGTAGAAGCACATATTCCCTGATGTTAAATCACTAGACCACATGAATTCAAATTCCATAAAGTCAAAACGTTTTTCATTTTAAAAAGGTACATTGTGTAGAAAGAGAGACACGTGGGCACAATGTGTCTGCCTACTGACTCTTTCTAGCTCTTAAGCTTGAAATACCCTCAGTACAGAAACGTTTTTGACACTGTCTCACCCCTTTTCTAGAGGCATTGTCTGGATAGCTGAAGATTCTTAAATTTTAAGAATTTGTTATGGTTTCTTAGTATGGATTTTCCTAATGTTTTTCTAATGTGAAATAGTTCATAAATAAGAAAATTAGTAAGACCAGTATCTCATTTTATATAGTGTTTTCACATCATGATTGTCCTCATGGTTTGAACTGGTGGCTTGAAGATTAACTTCTTAGAGTTCCCAAATTATCTGCCTGGACGGATTTCAATATTGAGGCTGTGGAAGTCAAAGACGACGGGTGGCCACTGTAGAACTTTTTCAAGACTGGGTACATTTTACCATTTGGCAAATCAGTTATCTGTGCAGTCACTGAAACAGTTGTGTCCTACCAACTTCTGGTTTCATATTACTTAAGGCAAGAATGAAAACCAATGCCATTTTACGGCAGTGACATTCTCTTGTCTCATCAAACCTGTTGCCTTGTTTAGATGCATCTTGAAAAGTTGTGCAAGCTGAAAGAGATGAGAAGCTATACACAAACAGGTAGCTCCAGACACTGGTGCTTCAAAAAATCAACATTTTTATGGGTTTCCATTGAAGACTTCTTGTCTATAGCCAGAGTCAAACCATGACAACAACCTACTAGACAGTACATTCAAAATAAGACCAGAGTCCTGGAACCAGGTATGCAGTTTTGAGCTACTTTGGGAAATAAACACAGATACATGAGCATGGTAAGTGCTGGAGTGAGGTGTAATCTCTGGGCACTGCAGGCACTTGGACTGTGAAATACTCCTGCCCTTCAGTGAGTATACAGTCCCTGTGCTTCATGGAAATTCAGAAATTTTTGAGGTGTGTAGTTTAAAATCACAAGGCCAGATGTATTTATAACTTCTTTTCAGACATCAATAAGGGAAGTTGATTATTTTATTTTGGAAATGCACATTTTTCATTGAGTGCATTTTTTTTTCCAGTTGCATTTAAAAAATACAAAGAAAAATTATGGCAATTTTTCCACAATAAAAGAGGGAGCAGAGATTCTCAGTTTTAGTGTGAATTTTATGGTTTTATTTGGGTCTATCTACAGTGTAATCCTAGTATTTGCCTGTCTTTCATTTCTTTCCTTTCTGTGAGCTCAAGATGTATGCTCAAGTTTTAAAGCAACTGTCCATCTGAAAAAAGATGAGTAGAAGTGAAAATTTTGAGCTGTCATAGGGATCCATCATAATGGCAACATTCCCATGGTAATTTATAGCTGTGACTTCTGGCCTTCTTGAGATGTGTTATAAGACATTAGGATATGTGGTGTATAGAGACAGGAGGAACAGATGTTCTTGTGACACACATACTGGATGCTTGTGACTGTGAGGGACTAATTTAAAAGACTGATACAATCTTCCCTAAATCTATGTCCCAAACTTGCTTTTCAGTGATTTTATGAATCAAAACACTCCATATTCCTTGCACAGGCTCACTGCTCTCCAGGTGGAATTTTACTTTATAATAGTGAGCTCCAGCCTGGTGGGGATGGATAAATTCCAAATAACCTTTGACTGTACAATAAAATACTTTGGTGAGTAAAGCAGTACATTAAATATTTCTGTGTGAATGTACAGCTGATTAATCATTGGAGTAGTGTTTGGATATTGTCTTTAGACAGTTCAGTTGTAGATTTGAATGTCAGCATTATCATATGTGAATCCATATCCTGCATAGTGGTGGCCTGAAGGAAAGAAACAGAACTAGTGGCAAAATGAGTTTTGTATCTTTGATTTGCAAAACATGGGTTTTTACACAGAGGCCAGTCAAAACTTCTCAAGAAAACAATTTTTTTTTGTTTTGGAGCAAAATCTGCTCCAGTTATGAGGAACTATCATATAGAGAGGAGGAAAAACAGAGGAAAGAAAGAGATCTAAGAAGTGTATGTGTGTAGGGAAGTATGACTTTGGACAAGACATGATTTGGAAAAGGTTACTGAATCTCTGGACCCCTTTTCTTGCCAGGACAGTATATTCCCTAATATGGTTCCATGTGGAGGGAGAGCCAGAATAGAGAATAGAAGGACAAGAACAACTATGTCATTACTAGTTACCATCCATTAAATAACACTAACTTAACATTAAAACTTACAAAATATGGCTTAAGGGAATAGAATACTTGAAGGTTGAATGAGCTCAGCTCCCTTTCCTGTGTCCTGCCCACATGGCTGCTAAATGACGAAGGTGTATTTGGACATGACAGGACTTCCAATGAGAAAATTCTCACTGTTATAAATAACAGGGATCCTCCGCATTGTGAAATACAACCTAAATCACCTCAAGAATATTTTTCACAGAATCAGAGAATTGTTTGGATTGGAAGGGACCTTAAAAATCCTCTAGTTCCAAATCCCTGCCATGGGATCAGGTTGTTCAAAGCCCCATCCAGCTTGGTGTTGAACACTGTCAGTGATGGATCATCCACAGCTTCTCTAGGCAAGCTATTCCAGTGCCTCATGACCCTTAGAGTAAAGAATGTCTTCCTAATATCTAATCTAAACCCACTCTTTCAGTTTAAAGAGATTACCCCATCATCTTATCACTACATGCTCTTGTGAAAACTTCCTTCCCAGTGTGTCCTACGAGTATGTAAAGGGAGACAATCTTTTCTCCTTCACATTTTGTCTTAGTTGGCTACTCCATTCAAATACTTCCATCCCCCCCCACTCAGGATCCCCAGAGGGATCCGTGACAAGAGCAATAACTTGGGAGGGATTCTGCACCACTCTGACCGGCAGAGGTTGCCCCTCCCCAGCCTTTAAGAGGGGTCAAGCCTGCTGTTTGTGAGCAGTCAACACAGCCTGCTCCAAGCTACGAACATGTTTCTGGTCTCTGACCTGTTCTTCCAGGGCTGCCACCTGACCCTACAAAGCCATAACTTCTTGGTCGAGGGCCTTAATTGCAGTGAGCAGAAACCAGCTCACCCTGCCTGTTAATGTACAGGCAGACTTACCCACTGACTCCCACAGCAGCATATGCAGAACTGCTTCCATCGTCTCTGGGCCAGCCTCTGTCACAGACCATATCTTGAGCCAGGATTCCAAAGGGGTCATCATCGCCAAAAAGGTGGCTGCAGGGACCCAACAATCACCACCAGGCCAACTGATAACATGGCTTCCTCATGGCTTCCCCATTCCTCAACCTTCTCCACAACCACCACATGGTTATTCTAGGGGGAGTAGCTGACTACACCAAAATGCGAAGAAAGATAGCACAGGTACTCCCAAAACAACAGGCAGTAGAAGGACTTAGAAAAAAATTTATTTTTTCGAAGATGAGGATGCTGGCTAGTGGCTTGTGTACACACCAGACATGAAAGAAAGCAAAACTTTTTCTACTCCAAGATTTCCCAAAAGCATGCCTCTTTCCACTCGCAAGGGCTCCAAGGTTGTCTGTGAAACAGTTATCTTTTCCAGGGAGTCAACTATTCTAATTGGCTGGAGAGGGAAAGAAATCCAAGCCTAGGCTTCCCAGCTACCAAAGGTCTTTTGAACAAAAAGAGAAGAAATCCTTAAATCAGCCTATCTCCTCGCCATCTCCTGTGCGGGGTCCATTCATCCCCTACAGAGTATAAGAAAAGATTACTTTTAATGGGAAATGTGATTATCAACTACGAAGAGAATTAGGCACAGCTCCCATTACAACAGAGAGGAAAATCCACAAATTTACAAATTATATAAACAGACAATATTTGGAACAATTCATTGGTGAGAGGACTATCCATTATCTATCCATTATGAGAAGATGACATGTAAAATGGCATTGACCATAAACCTGTTCAGGAACAGACAGTAGCATCTTTTCAGTTCATAACCTCTTCTCTTTTGTAAAAGACTGTTTCTAAAAGTTATAGGAGTTCCTTTGGATTTTGCCTTTTTCTATTTCTTTTCTAACTTATGCTACTAAGTTTAGTAAAGGATATTTTGTAGTCTCTGGGAATGATAAGGACAATCAAATGACACATGGGCAAATGTAGAAAACAGTGGATGTGGGAAGAGGAGGGTGGAGCTCAGTCACCTTTTGAAACATCTCCTCTGTATTCTAATTGGGAGACTTTAATATCTATGAGCTGAACTAAGTTCTTTTTTACATTTTTAGTCTTTTTAGGCTATGAATACATCTGGTGAAAATTTCACTTCTATAATGATATGCTAAATATCAGCAAGAGAAAAAATTTTCCTGCATTCTGAAATGTATTTAAAAAGGACCATTCCTTTTATATGTGTGGGCAGACTACTAATAACAGGCTGCAAGGTTTTGTCTTGTTGCTGAACCTCTGGAAGCTTATTGTGCATCTTGGAAAGCTCTCTATTTAGTTTGAAGGAACACTAAAAGTTACTACAATGTATGGATTCCAAATTTTCCCAGATGAGCACAGGAGAAATAAAATGACTGTTTGTCCACATCATTAAACTACCTTGCAGTCTGGTACAATTGGCAGACTCTGCTCCAGGACAAAAGCTGCATGGATTTTTCTAGGTCAAGTTTGATGTAGGCTGGCAGAGCTGTGTCAGACAACTTCTGTGTCTTTCTGAACTCTTGGAGGCCAATCCTGAGATGCTTTCATCAGTCTGAGTCCAACAAAAGCCAAACCTACGACTATCTTCTTCTCAGGAATATTATATTCCCTTGGAAATCTGTACATTTAAAAGCTATGAAATGTGCACTGCTAGTTCACTTATATTACTTTCTTTGCCATCTTCTTATTGACATTACATGACTCTGCTAATAGCATAGTCTCACTGCTGCCTCTTTGTTGATTTTTTTTTTCAAGTGAAGGAAAAATATTTTATATTGATAGAGCACTAGAGCTCAGCAGAATTCTATGAAGGAATTTTTTTAATGGGAAACATATAATACAAGTTAAGTCCTTCCTTTAACAATACTGATAAACCTCTTGTGCAGCCCCAAGCCCATTCGTACAGTGGCAGTTTCGTATTACTTTGCTTGCAGCTTCTGTTATCCACAGGATACAAATTAACCTCCCGTGTTGTGGCAAGACTTGCCAACCATAGCCAAGACCGGGAACATGGTTTGCAGAAAATCCTCTACTTTAAAGAACTTTGCCTAAACTGAGGGAAGGTGTTCAGAGAGTAAAAAAGTCACACAACAGAAGTAGGTCTAGATTTCATGGTTCCTGATGCTAAGGATCCTGTTTGATTACTTAAATCGTTAACACCAATCATATTGAAATAATAGATTTAGCTTCTTCATTATTTGTAAAATAAAGCCCAGAAAGAATGAAAAGTACTTTTAAACCAGAATTTAAAACTGAAGAGAGTGATTTCTTCTATGAATCTTACATAATTGAGATTTTAATAAATTTTATGTGAGAGGGGAGGAAGCAAGACTAAGACATTAATTCAACCCCTCCAAATCATAACCATTGCCCTTAATCCTAGTTTGATTCCAGTAAAAACTGTCTATTTTTTGTTTTAAAGTTGAAATTTTTGAAGAGCAGTCACGAAAATGTGTGTCTATGCATGAAACCACTGCAGAAGTCATGCTTACAGGTCCATGCCATGTTGACCGCAACTGGCAACAGGGTGTAGAGAAAAGTCTGTGTTATGTAGCAGACCCAGAGCACAGGGGTTTGTTCAGGTCTTGTGTGGCACACCCAGCCCCACATCACATGAAAGCATGGTGCCTGTTAGAGATACCCGAGTCTTCCGCTCAGGTACCAGCTCAGCCTGTGGTCCTTCCTAGACCAAAAGGCCATCTATGCTTTTTGTTGTGTAGACAGACGTATCTTGATTCATTTTCCTGATGAGGGGATTTGGCTTCAAAGTGACCCAGATGATTTGAAAAAAAAACCCAGCAGGAAGCACTTGGTCTATGGCCACCTTTCTTTGTTTTCAAAAGCTTCCTTACAGCATGTTTTCTATGCTAAACAGTTTTGACCTCACTAAACAACTGCTTCTGCTCAAGTTCAGATATGAGACTGAGCAGCTCTCACTTTGGCTTCTTGCAGAGTTGCACTGTTGCATGAACCAACCTCTTAGTGGCAATAAAGCATGTAAGAAAAGCTGACAAAGAGTTGATGTAGCAGTTTATGATAGAAATGTGGCAGTTTAGGACTCTGATTCACCTATGACATCGCTGGGAGTCCATGAATCTCTCACCCACCACAAGTCCTGAACTTTTAGACACAACATGATGAGGTACACACGCAAGTAGATATTAGGTATGCATGCAATGAATCACTTCCTTACATGTCTTCCTTGACTGGGGGTACTGTGGGCTTACTTGATTCTTTTTCAAGCATGAAAAATGTCTATGTGCTGAGTATCTGGTCTTCATTAATACTGTGGCATACAATAGAAAAGGAAGAGACAAATCAAATATGCCGCCTTCTTTTCAAACCACACCTCTGCAGTTTTTTTAAATGCTTTTATACATATCTTTGCATGCTTGTTTGTTTACATGCATGTTCATGTGTCTTTAACAATCCTATAGAATGATAGGCTTTTCTTTGAAAAGCTCACTTTTAGGCTTTTACTTAATTTCTTGTGTTCCTATGTTACTGTGATTTTTTCCTTACAAAATCTCATAGCTTATAAATTATAATAAGATTAAATCAGGTACTGCTAATGTATTTTAAACAGTTGTTAAATTACCAAAGTTGGTTGATCCCTTCCTTGAAATTTGCTGATCTTAACTTAAAAGGACTCCTAGGTTATTATTTATATCTTTTAAATCTTTTATAGCTGTACACGTGTGCTTTTATGAAACCTGGTGTAACATATTCTAAGAAGAAAAGCATATTTATGTAAGTAGCACTGGGAGCTGAGTTGGCAGGTGTTTGTCACAGAGTCTTAACCCCTAAGCATTAGCAGTAGGCATCAAGCATATCCTCAAAAGGTTGTGAGAGTCCCTTTTTCTGCAGAGAAACTACTCAGGCTGAAAAGACATTAAACTGCAAAGAACGGCAGGACCCGTGCTATCATCAAGTTTGTGGCCAACAGAAAGACATGAAGATTTAGGGACAACATTTGCAACACATACCATAAACAGAAAATAAAAAGAGTAGTAGTGGCCAGGGCTTCTCAGGGCAATTACAATCTTATATAGCTCCTGAAAGCCAGGCAGAATTGTTCTTGGGAAGAAAGGAGTCTCAGATGTGTAATGGAGCAGTCAAGGCCATAATCTCTCCTCTTACACAAACCAGACAAGAGATCTGTCCAGTTGGAGGAGACCCAGTGCTGTCCCACACGAAGAGGGGTAGCAGAGGGAGTAAAGAAAAGGACTTTGTCTAGAGCAAGGGCCAGTCAGCTTGAGTTAAGGCAGTGAAATCTGAGGCACTGAGAACTGTGAAAATTTCCATGGATATTGTTGTGGATCTGCTGAAGAAGGCCATTGAGGAATAAGAGTTACTGAGAGTAGAGTAAGATGTGGCTGGAAACTTCCTTTTAGTTTGTAGGCACAAAATATATTTGTCCTTTAACTTCTTCTATATGGGAGGCACTGTCCATGGTTCAACACACTCATATAAGCTAACCAGTGAGTCCTTTCAATAAAAATACTTTCATTGAAATGTGTAATTTAATTGAAGACACACTTTGGAGGCAGAAAGTATAGCCAATTCAAGAAAATTTTGTTAAGAAAAGTTTTCTCGCTCCAAAAATTCATCTTAGAGCAGTCAACACCCCCAAGACCCCATGATCTGGTGTTCACAGGCTACACCCATGAAGTGAGAGACCTTAATTAAGCCACTGCTCTGACTGAATAAAATCATTGTATAATCACCTTCTCTGACGTAGAGGACAGCCTCAGGCTTCAGTGCTCAGTTCTGGAGGGACATGATTGCTGAAAAGGTGCTGTGACACTTCCTTGGAGAAGCTAGGCAGCATTTCATTGCTCCTGCAGTATGGCAAGGAAGACTATGGACTGGAGTCAGCACAGCCACTTCTTGATTGAATGCTCCAGCTGGGAAGTGTGGAGGTGGTAAGAGGGTTTTTTATTTTGTGGCTGTGTTGTGGTTGGGTTTTTTTGTTGTTGTTTTGTTGTCTTTTTAAAGCAAGGCTTCAGAATTTTTGTAAAAGATGTAAAAAGTTTCCTATTCAGTTCTTGTGGTTACTTACTAGTAAGTATTAATATGACATGTTAAAGGGCTGAAAAAGTATCCATGCATCTATGAGACGTGTTAATGTTTTTCTCTGAAAATGGGACTTATCTTCTGGTGTGTTGATAGAGGCTCCTCAAAAGGGCTTTATTAGGCTTTAATTGCATGGAACTGGCACCAAGATCTTGTTCTCCAAGAGCCATTTATATCCTACCTTTCCTGCAAATCTTTTCATTGCTGACTTACAAAATTTCTGAGAATCCTGCTCTGTTCTGTGATTAACATGTTCTCAGTGAAAAGTTCTATTTTAAACTTATTCAAAACATTTTTTTTTCTGTGAGGAGGTATAACAGTTAATATCCACTGCAGTTATACCAAGAAAAATACTTATTAAAAACCTTCCTTGTAGTTCCAGATTTCAGTCATCTACTTTTTTTTTTCATACATCTGCAATCATCTGCAGCCATACTAAGAAAAGATGTGAAAGAATTGCTTTTTATGGCTATGATTTTTACTGCAGTAAAAACTCCTGCATGTATAGTTTTACTAGCTTTCATAAGAGTATTTAGGCAGATAACTTCATACAGAGTCTTGCATGAAGTTGTGATGTCCTGTGTTTAAAAATAGGGAATATAAAGTTCAGAGTGTGCCTACTAGGATGGTCAGGAGCATGCAAAGCATGTGAAATGAGAGAAAGCTAGAAGAGCTTGGTTTGATTCGCTTTCACATAGAGATCAAGAAAGTAAATTATTTCCTGGGTGAGGGAAGAGAAACACTGTTCTGGGAGATAAGCTGTTTAAGTTGAAGGATGATGTCAGTGCGCAAAGAGATGAAAAGAAATGGTAACAAACTGAGCTTGGAAACTGAAGGAGAAGTCATGGACTTGTTGAAGAACATTCTGGTCTGAATTCTGGGAACAGTGCTATACAGCTAGAGTGATACTGTTAGAGTGAGGGGGGCTGGTCCTTGGGCCAAGGGTCTCCCTTGGGAATGTTCTGGTGAGCCCCCTGAAATGTGACAGACCTATACATGTATTCTGGGTTAACCCCTGTGGACAACTCAGCCTCACACAACTGCTTGTTTGAACCACCATCATCCCCAGTGGGATGGGAGTTGGGAACGGAAGAGTAAAAGTGTGAAAATTCATGAGCTGAGTTGACAGTGTAAGTTAAAAAAGGGAAAAAAAAAAAAAAAAAGGCAGCAAAGAAAAACAAAACCGAGAAAAATAAGGGATACATATCCACTCAGAATTTCTCTCTACCACCTGACTGATGCCCAAGTGGTCCTTGAGCAATTGCAAGCCTGGAAAACTTCTTCCCCACATTTTATTGTTGAGCACCAGGCCATATGATATGGAATGTCCCTTTGGTTAGCTGGAGAGATGTCCCCACTGTGTCCCTCCAAACTTCTTCTGCACCCTCAGCAGCCTGTTCTCTGGTGAAGTGGCATAAGAAGCAGAAAAGACCTTGACACAGTGTAAGCGCTGCTCAGCCACAGCTAACACATTAGTGACTTTTTTTCTCATAAGTCCAAAAGCAGCACCATGCCAGATAGTATAAAGAAAACTATCTCCATCCCAGGCAAAATCAGTACATTGTGGATGTATGGTTTGAAAAGGCCTCTCTCATGTTTTCTAGTTTCTAAGAAGGTAATGACTTAAACTGGTACGTGACACCTGCAGTTCCGAGCAGCAACTGCTGGTATGTTACAGAGTTTCAAGTGGTTTCTACCATGGCAGCTGGTGTCCAAACCAGTTACTATCTTAACACTTCCAACAGTGCTATGCAAGAGCGATAGAGTGACATTGATTTTAAAGCAAAACTTCCCACTGAGATCAATGGAAAATTGTGGTTAAAACTGATGATACAATATGGCCCCACTTGCCATATAGTACAGCTTAAACTGGACAAGAGTAGGCTCGCTTTGGGTAAGTTTATTCCAATCTTTCTTCTACTAGTGCTGCTACTGTTCAAGAAAGATTTTCTGATTTGGTGAAAAAATGCTTTTCTTTAAAAATCAGAAAATTATTTGCTGCTAAGCTAGACTTCAGAAACTGGTGGTTCTCCCCTTTGAACTCACAAGCCTATGGGATTGCTTTCCCTCCTTTATCCAAAATCCACCAGATCTGCTATTTGTGTGTACCTTCATCCTCTTCTTGAACATCCTTCCCACAGGAAATTCTTTCTAGGTTTGGGTGAGGAGCACTGGTTTTCCCACCCCTAAGGCGTCTACTTGAAGTGTAACAACCTCAAAGAGAATCAAGTGGAAAGAGTTTCTCCCAAATCTTACAGCAGTTTTATATCAGAGGAGAAACAGAAGCACAAGGTGTGCACCATTGCCAGGTTGGACTGGCTGCTGGTGAAACTGGTGTAGTGATGCCAACCAGGCCTTTCATTTCCAGCAGTGCTCTACTTTCCATTTATACCTGTAGCTGCCCTCTTCAAATCCCAGCCTTCTCCCACCTTCCACCCCCTGAAATTTAGCAAAGAGCATTTATTGTCTCAGAAATATTTTAGATATTTAGCAGATAATTTAATTCTCTGAGAAAGGCATTGACTGCAGCAGAGCAGAAGCCAGACCCTCATTGAAGGCAGACAGGCTCCACTTATTTTCCTGGCTCTTCAGATTTACTACTAACACACTGGCAGACAGTAGTAGTGGATATGATGATGTAGTGTTGGAAGTAATCCTGGGTTTTAGTAATACCTACACACTGCCAGACAATTATGTCCAAAGAGCCCAGATTTTTTTGAAGTGCTGTCCCACCTCCCCTTCTGTTGGAAACCCTAATTTCCTCCTTGCTCTTCCCTCGCTGTCAGCCCTATCACATCTCTTGTGTCCAGATTAAAGGTGTTTAAATATAGATTCAAAAATTTCTGAGTGAGGAACAACTCTGCCAAGGTTTTGTAGCCTGACTGGTCTCACTAAACTACTGCTGACTATTCAGGATCTCTTCCAATACTAGCTGGCCCTTCTTTAAATTTGCCAATGATTTAGAAATTCAGAAATAAAAGAGTAAACAGATGCAATGAAGTGTCTGAGTTTGTTCCTGCTGGAAAAATACTCTTCCCTCATTCTTATTCTACCTTTTGCAACTCAGTAATGTCTGGGCTTACTTAGTGAACAAAAAAAGTACTCTTCTAGACTAGCAGGATAGTCCTAACTAGTCACAGAACATGTCAGTGCAGGGATATTTGAGGGATCTGGTTTCAAGCAAAGGCAAAAAGCAGAGTACTCTTTAAATCTTTAGAAGTAGATTAGATGAATTTACCTCTTCTTTCCTTTCCCTAAAATTGCCTTGAGGGCTTTATTTCCTTTTGAACAATCACAATGCTAAAGTTATTAGGAAGTATTTCTGGTGACTTGAGCTTCTCCCATGACCTAGAGTGGTTTTGCTCTTCTGTGTTTACTTAAACAAAATGAAACAGTCCTGAGCTGCAGCATCGCTGTGAGGGCCTGGTAGAATTATTAGTGTAGTTGCTGAAAGTTGGGGGGAAATCAGAACCTGGTGTGATTTCCTGAAATGCTCACACATGGTCAACTCCTCTCCTGTGTGGAATACTAGCACTAGGCCCGTGCAACCACTTCAATCACACTTATATCCTCAAAATGAACTTAAGCATTCCTTAGGCATTGTGCTGGCCTCATGTTCAAGAGTCAATTTCACCCCTTGGCAGTTTCAAGTAACTTAAGTCCCTTTTAGCAAATCAATAAAATACAACCTGGTTTTTTTCAGAGACTAGACTACAGCAGATCTTGCAGATGGACACGATTGTGTAGGAGCAGTCTTTGACTACAACATGCAATAGTTAAAATCATATTAATTTTGGTAATATTTAGTAAGACATAAAAAAACAGCAGCTAAACTGCTATAAATCAGAGAATATATCTATAAAGCACAAATAATATAAAAAGAAGACCTAAGATCTGAGTCAGAAGACTTTATACTTCTGAAACAGGAAAGTTTAATACTGTGGTTGTCACTACCACAGGACAGTTTTGCCCATAAAAGCAGAAAGTATACGTAATTCTGTAATATTTTAAGATGCATGTAGCTCTGTAATATGGAGAAATATAGAAATAGTTTGAAAAGACTGATTGTCTTTGAAGTGTATGAAAAAAATTTTAAGAATTACTTAAAACCCTTTATGGAGTCGGTTATCTTTGGGAATAACTAAAAGTCCATTAGTGACTACATGCTATACATTGTATTAAATCAGCTCTCTTCTCTAAAATTTGCCTCATTGTGGGTTTTTTAAGGTGAAATTTATCCCTGGGCAAAGTATATGTGCATGATGTTGAGTCTACCATTTATTATAACATCCATAACTCAGTACAAAAAAGCTGTGCATATGGCCTTGATAACTATCTACAGTGCAGTGAATTTTCTTTTTGCATACTGATCCAAGGTGAATGACTGTGTCTCATCAACATTTTATTCTTCAGTGCTTTATTAATAACAAATGAGGGACTCATGAATCCATTCAATTAATTAATTTCTTCTTGGTCTCCTTTTCTTACTTAACAGGTTGATTTGTCTCCAAAATGTACATTTTCTGCATTCCCATTGGACTAATGACATTTAGATAATTTTTTTTAATTTGGAATATAGCCATCCAACTTAAAAGTAAAAAGAGATATTGTACATTTGAAGACAGTGCTAGTGCCATTCTCTGCCAGTAAATTCCGCTGCTGTGAAAATGAACAAGGTTGGAATATGCCTTCCCTTGAGGTTATTAGACCAGGCATGTCACTGACATGCATGGAGACATTTCCTTTCAGCTGTCTTGACTTGTATAGAACTTTATTTAGGTTTTGATTCAAATAACCATTTTTTCCTAACCAATTTAGGGGTTATAATATCTGCTATTGACCTTCTATTACAACCCGTG
This sequence comes from Calyptomena viridis, assembly GCA_013390005.1. Lineage (NCBI taxonomy): Eukaryota > Metazoa > Chordata > Aves > Passeriformes > Eurylaimidae > Calyptomena > Calyptomena viridis. The sequence goes on from WEIV01008270.1 coordinate 17,740, forward strand.
AACCATCCTGTTTAATGTGAAATTACATCATGTAAGAAATTCCCTTTTGTCCATTATCTTGGTCACTGACTTGACAGGGCTTTCAGAGAGCCATGGGAGTGTAAATCAGAGATGGGACTAAGAAGATAGGAGTAATAGGTGAGAGACTAACACAGTGGTCCTTTCTGTTCCTAAGGCCACAGCAAGAGTGCAATGAAGAATGGACTTTAGGTGTTTCTCCCTGGCACTGTGTCAAGTGCAGAATATTTTATGCAAATGAAATATCCTGTTCCGAGAAATAATAGATCTGTAGTGATTTCATTCCCATGTTAAAGCAAGAAGGTTTACATTGAAAAGGTGGGTTGGCCACAACTATGACTACTTGTTGAGCATAAAAAGAATATCAAGAAGAAATTAATCGTGTGGCATTAGCTAATAGGAAGCAACACACACACAAAAGGAAGGTCACAGATAAAAAATTTCATAGGCTATAATTGATTATTGTGATTTGCTTAACTGGTTTTGGAAATTATGGGAGAAAGGGAATGTCAGAATGGGGAAGGCGGAAGTCAAGGCTGAAGGATATACCAAATCTTGTATTTGTTATGCCTTCTCCTAGGTAATGTATCAGGCCAGCAAATAGGTTCCTTCCTTGTAAAAGAAAGCACAGTATGTCATTGAAAATATGAAATGAAGATAAAATCGGTGCCAGTAAAGAGGGACTGTAAGTCCCTCTTTAAGGACAGTAAAGAAGTAAAAATTCCCATTCTGAATGCCTGGGAAAGATGAGAAATATAGTAAAACAGTGAATCTTTTGGAAAGTTAGGAGTTTTTATGTAGTGAGCAGGAGTTCAGTCAGACTTCGGGTATCTCTATGAAAATCTGGATACACTTTCATCTTGTTCCAGGTGTTTTGAAGTACATTGTCTCAGATATTTCTTTTTGGGTGGAACCATATACTTTTTTCCTCTCTTGATTTGGAGTTTGGTTGCCAGTTATTGGCGTGCATGCAGATTGTTGCATGTGCAAGTGGGATGCAAATACTTCTTTCGTGTGTTTTCACGAATGACCTAGTTAATACAGTCCTTAGGGCAAAGCATGAATTAGGAAGTTCAAAAGAAGGAAAGGGGAGAATTTTGCGAAAATACATCTGAGTAGCCTTATATGTTCCTAAGCTTATATGTTCCTAAGACAAGCCAGATTGTACGGGACTTTTTTCTAAAATTAGAGAAGACCACCAAATCACAGTTGCTTGGAAAGCCAGTATCCTTCTATGGGCTTTTGTCCTCTTTGACTTTTCTGCAGCTTTGCTTAGCACTCTTCTCTTATGTGAGGTGCTGTGCTAGAAGCATGATTTATACTATGCGTTTTCATTGACACAGCTAAGCAACTCAGGAGTGTCAAGGGGTCACCACTTTATTCATATAGTATAGCAATTACAACAAAATTCCTAGTGTTGACCCCCAGGGCAGCGTAGTGTGTTTTTAGTAGAATAAATAGCACTGCAGAAAGACTTAATGAAATTGCACTACAGACCTTCTCCCAGTCTATGCTATATCCCCTCTTGGAATCACATATAAATTAGCATATACGTACCAACAGACAGCTATATTGTTGTCAAACCTGGCTTTGAATAGAATGGAAGGCCTGTACTTCTAGTGGGAACACCTCTGTTCTTTCACTTGAAAGGAAATCGGATTTGGGAGGGTTGTTTACTTGTAGTTTTCCTCACCCTCTGAACCCTGCTTGTGAACTGTCTTTATATTTCTTTCCTTAGTACAGGAAAGAAGTTGGTTGAATTTGTCAAAGATGGCTTCTGTTTCCTATCCCTCCCTCCTATCCTGTCCTTCGCCCATTGCTGATGTAGTCGATTCCAATTGCTCTTCCAGCACTGCCCTGCCTGCTCACAGCTACATCCACTTAATGGCAGAGTGATTCAGCTGCCTGACTGAACTGAATTCCTTTGGTCTTCCGTGTTAGTTTAACATATAGTCTCAGAAATCAGGTGCACAAATCACATTTTGGATACAAATCAAAACATGTGATTAATACCTCCACATTTATGCCATATAATGTTGCACCACAGTTAACAAGTAACATTTGGCTATGGGGTCTGTGCACCTGCTAAGCAGTAATATGCTGCTAATGTTTTAATGAAGGATCCCAGGGAAAAAAAATACCTCTCTAAGCCAGTGGTAAAGCTTGCATTCCTGGAATGCACATATGTGGATAGGAGAGTTGACTGACTGGGAATACAGCCATTTGTTTTCCCAAATTACAAATAATAATTAATAAATAAAATGTTTTCTCATGGCTGTAAGCAGGGAGTTGAGAGAATCACTTGGCAAACAAACTGATATTTAAGCTGTGATTTGTTGAGAATATTTGCACATTACTCTAAAACAGTGGTCCCGAGAGGAACAACATCGAGAAACTTGCATTTTGTAGATGGATTTGCTCTCTCTCTTTGCCTTGGCTTTAGGGTTTTAATTTACTGTATCAACAGGCAATATCAGAAAATCTTGTGGGCAACACGTTGCACATGAAACGAAGATTGAGAACTATGGCTTTCTGGTGATGTACCAATTGTACTGATATTATGACATACAACATAGCTTTTACAGACTGCAAGTGAGGAAAAAGCAGAAGCTGTTTCACAGGGAAACTAAAAAACATTCTGCCATCTTAGTTTGGTGTAATCTGGACTAAAATATATTCTTTAGCATTATGATGATAAATTTCAAGGATGTTACCTAGCACAGATGGCTTAGAATTGCTTCAAAAGGAATGGTTCTCAATGAAAAGAAGAGGTGGACCAATGTATTCCTTCATTTTTGCAGAGCAACTTCAAAAACCACTTCTGCAAGAACTGCCACAAGAATGCATGAGAAACATTTCTCTCAAATATTTGTTTTAGTGTCTTTGCTTCATGGAGGCACTTATGTAACCTATGATATAGTTGCTAAGATTGGTGAGTAGTAGATCTTTGAGCAGAAGATGCCTGTAACCTTGAGCTGCCATTACCTCATCTGATATGATATTTGTGGATGCAAGCGGTCCCTACCAGTCAATTAATGTAGATGTTTGATGTCAGGAGGGTGTGTTACTCCTCACAACGACACAGAGAAATGTTGTGAAAGAGATGTAAAAATTAGCTTCAGAGAAACTTACATGTTTATGTTGTTATTCTTGCTGCATATTTCTCAGGGTCACACGGCCCTGATCTGGCCATGACAAATAAGAACTTTGAGAAGCTTTTTTTGACCCATTCCCAGTTAAAATAAAAATTAAAAAAAACCAAACAACAATTTAACAAGATTTTAAATTGCTAATTACTGAGATTTTTCAAAATTTACTTTTTTCCCCTTTGTAGGCTATTTTTTATTTTGATTAATCATCACTTTATAAAGGGAAATTTTTTCAATAGATGATTCTTGAATTATTTTTTTCACTTATTATCTTCCATGAAAGCATCCTCTCCCTTTACTTTTCTGCTCCAATGGTTGAGGATAGTTCAGTGTGTATTCTCTGAAAGTCCAGATTGGTTTTAAGTTAATTAGATGGTGTGTTGTGAGACTGCCTTTAGGCGCTCAAGTGTCTGGACTGGATTTCCTAACTCACCTTCTTGAAAAACAAATTTTTCCCTCATCTTTTTATTCAAACATAGAAAATGAATCCAAAGGACTTTTTTATGAAAAGCCTTTTCAGATTAAAATAAAATCACTTCGATTGAGAAAATGTCTATTGGCTGCCTATGCAGGTCTGATTAAGGGAGTGGTGAAAATGAGTGAGGGAATGTGTGGGTGCATCTGTACTGCAGAATTAGTTGCGAACCCTAACTCAAGGGTTGCTGTTTCCAATCATATCCCAATCACCTACAAAGTATCTAGTTTGGAAGTGTTGCAAAGCTTCTAACTGAGTGTCATGGTTTGACTCTGGCTAAAAGCCGAGAGCCCACACATAGATCTAAAATTTCTCAGAGAAGAAAAAAAACTCAACTCTTGTGATAAGGATTACAAGCAACTGTTTATTAACGACTTCACACAAGCAAAACAGGCTCTAGCTTAGAATGTTAAGTATTTACTACTGTGACAGGTTGACCCTGACTGGGTGCCAAGTACCCGGACAGTCTCTCGCCCCTTATTAATAAGATGACGAACTCGTGAGTGTTAAGATCAGGCAGTTTAATACAAGCAAAGAAAAGATTTGCGTGCGCAAGAAGCAAAGAGAAGGCAAATCTAATCTCTACTTCCCATTCAGCGAAGGTCAGGTCGCGTCCTGAGAAGCAGGGCCCTACGCGTTGGTTGTCCCTTCAGCAGGCAGCCATCGGAGACAACCCCGTGCCCCCACCCCTGCTGTTCTTTTATATCTGAGCTGACATCATATGGTCTGGAATATCCCTTTGGTCAGNGGACTCCATCAGGCCCCTCTGCTCCAAACACAGGATCACAGCCTCTCTTTTCCAGCACTTTTCTGTCCAGCGTGGAAAAATCTCCAAGTCTTTTCACGGGTTCCCAGATGAAATTTTTGCTCCTATGATTCCTCACAGATTGCTGGGGCCCTATTTCAATGTTTAAGGCATCTTCTCTTTCTTCTTCCCTCCAGCCTTGGTGCTAATCAAACTTCACACCCTCCTTTCTCTTAAGCGTCCATGATGTTCTGCGCAGATTTTTTTCCTACTCCTTCTTAAATATGTTATCACAGAGGCATTGTTGCCTGACCTTGGCTAGCTTAGAGCAGAGAAAAACTCCAGCAGCTTCTTAAAGAAGCCTCTCTCCTAGCCCCCCCCAGCTAACAAAAAACTCTGGCTACTTAAAACCACAACACTGAGGAAGCTGCCTCAAATTTGGTTATAGGCTAAGGCTCAGATGTTGCCTTCATGCAGTGTTTTAGCCAACCCATGCTGCAGGAAATAAGGAGGTCAAAATATGAAACTGTTGGAATCCAAAATCTTCTCACAGTTCTCCCATGTATCAAGGAGGATGTAAAGATCCTCCTGCAATTTACTGGGGAAAGTCCTTGAAGCTTCAGTTATGCAGTGTTGAGGGCAGTGGAGATGCCATAGGTCTCAGAGAACTGGAGGGCATGAAGGCAATTAGATCATTGATCTGACCTCCTAGAAAGACCTTAAATTTCACCCAGTCTCTGATGCTGGGAAAAAGGGAGCAGGAGCAAGATGTCCCAGAGCTAAAAAATAGCCTCAGGGCTATCTAAGCAGTTTTCCTCTTTAGCTGTGGTCTGAATTCCTTGACTATAGGCAAGGACTGGAGACTTCTCATGCAGATCTAAACAACTAGATAGAATAGGAGACATTGAAGAATTTAGTTTCTTGTGTTAGCAGAGGACTACAGAAAAAGAATTTCATGCAGCTGAGAGGAAAGGGGGATAAAAATCATCCTGATTTTTTATTTCAGGGATCATGCACACTTGGTGGCTCAGCCATGGACCTTCTAAAAAGCACCAAACAGCATTCCAAAGGCAGAAATAATATGTGTGAGAGGAAAAGAGATGCAGACCACTGTTGTACAAAGATTCATGGATAATAACTTGTGATTATCTAGAGAGCACTAATTTAATTTTACTATGGTTAATGAGTTTTGTAGAATTTCTGCTTTAGGCAGCTGCCCCATATCTTCCTCACTTAAAAGGAAAAAAGAAAAAAAAATTAGCTCAAAAACTTCACTTTATCCACATAAAATAATTTTCTACAGTGGCTAGTTCCATGCCTACTCCATCCCTGAAGTCTAAATTCTTCTAAAATAGTAAGCAAATTAAGCATCCTGGTACTGAGCATACACTACACTTTGTACACTAACATTTCAATATATGTATTGTCTTCAGGTAGTATATGTGATTTCATATGGCTCATAGTGTCACTTCAGGACTTTAATTTGTTAATGCTGATGCCTTACATGATGGTCATAATGAAGAAATATTTCCAATTCATCAATTCCATTACAGTATTTCAGCAAATTGAAGCTCTTGTTATGTAGTAGGTCCTGCTTTTAGTTTTGGGTTTGGTTTTTTTTTTTTTTTGGTAAATATAGTTTCATTCCACATATAAATTATTTTCTGCAGTTTTATGTGGATGAAGCAGACAGCAAATGTAACTTGATCTTCTGTCCTCCTTCTGAAAAACATGAGAACACACATCTCATAGGGAAACAGGAGCTGGGAAATCTGGGGTAGAAGAAGAACTTGCACTTTCCTTTGCATACTTCCATAAAAGCATAATTTCCTGAAGAAGTGGTAGAAACATCTGTAATGTTGGTGACACAATCAACATCTTGGCAACTCCAGGTTATCTTTGAGTTAGGTGGGTGTTCCTTTCTTTTCAGTGAATGTAGCTAATGTTTAAATATGAATACTGTGAACTACCAAGCTTGTGCCATCTGATTATTTATTTCTTAATTTTTTTTCATGGGGAGAAAAAGTGCTAAGGTCTATCTGATTACTCAGAGATAATAGCTAAAGTCCAACAGTAACAGATGATGACTATCTTATGGAATACCTTTGCATTTACCTGAACCTAGCAACTATTCTTTGTTTGCAAAATATTAATTTTCACCTTCTAAAGTCTCTATTATGGGTCTAGATTAGTAGAACTCTCTTATCCAGTAGGGAACCCATAGTTAATGTTGGTAATATTAATAGGCAGAGTCATCTCAAGCCACGATCAAATCAAGCAGTAATTCCAGAGTTGTGCTTGTGTTGCTCCTCAGTGCGCCAGCCAGCACAAGCACCTTGGAAGGGAATTAAGCAGGCCCATGGTGGATGCCAGTGAGATGGATGGGCACAGTGCAGAGAGGATGACAGTAGAAATCTATTTTTCCTCAATTTTCACACACACTCTTCCCAGCTGCTATTTTTCAGAAGAATTTTTAGCTGGTGCTAATGTTTAGCTCAGGGGAGTGCTAGATTAAAGGATTCAGGGAGCTCTTCTGAGCTGATCTGTAGATTCCTTCTTCCTTTAGAATAAGTTGCATGACTTTCAGGGCACTATAAGGCAGTGATAACGTTAGATAAGCCATGGCTATCGCCCTCAACAGTTTAAAAAACAAACAAGCAAACCAAACCAAACCACTCCCGAAACATCATTCTTTGGTCTTTTCTGCAAAATTAAAACAATCTAGTTACAAATCATATGATCTTAAAAAATAAAATAAAGAAGCAATAACCTGCTTCTTTCAGATTTTTGAGCTTTTTGATGCATATCTTTTAATTTCTCCATACAAATACTCACTTTTAAAGTAAACACAGAGATTCTTCCTTTTCAGAATTTTGTGGAAGAATATCAAACAAACAGTAACACTCATGATAAATCTCCAAGAATTGACAAGAGTGCATCCCAGTAATTTTAAACACAAGGTCTTTTAAATAGCCATGCACTTTTTACAAGGTCATAATCTCAAAGTAGATGAGTGTAGTGTGAGTTGTATTTGTAATGCATAAGTAGGAGATAATAGAACTGGTTTATAAAAATTTCTAAGAGAGAGAAAATTTTACAGCTAGACTTTATTACTATTTTACTGGTATATAGCTACTTTTAAAGGACACCTAGATTTCATTTGTGAACAAGCAAAAAGACTGAAAGGGAGAAAAATTTATTTATGTCAAGATTGCCATCTCCAAAGTAATTGTAAGCATTGTAGAACATTTCATCGACTGCCAGACACAGAGACCAGTGATTTTCAAATGAATAAAAATGTATTATGAATTTTACAGTGCTTTAAGAAAGGCAAAATGACCATAGTCTGATTTTACTGTCAGTGGAACCTAATCTACTTTTTAAGCTGTATGACCACCAATTATAAGTACAGCTTTTAGCTGCAAAACCTTCAAAGACTGCTTGCCTAGTAGGTGCCAGACATCTGATGTATTCAAGAAGCTGGAAGTGAGCAGGCCAAGAGCTTTTAGTCTACCTGTGTAAGGAGTAAGAGAGAAGTTGTAGTGTGAGAACTGAAACACACAGGAGGTGATGGAGTATTTTTCAGTGGAATGGTTTTTATGTGGGAGAGAACTAAAGCAGAGAGGATGCAGAGGAAAACAATGTGAGCAAAATGGGACAACATGAGCAACTGAAAAGATAGATGCAAGGTGATTTAAAAGGATTTAAGAAGAGGAAAATTATGGTAAGGAAGCAAAGGGTAGGATTTTTATCACAGATACTAGGACTATGACAGAGCTTGTTTTTCAGGAGGTTTCAGAGCACAAGGGTGACATCTTCCATAACTTTGAGGCTGGGAGAGATTCAAAGAAGATGCTGTTAGCATGCTGTCACATCTATGCTATACAAGTTGTCATAAGGATACCTCAGGTACCTTTAAACAGTCCAGCTCAAGCATCCAAAGCAAACTAACTGTGGCAGCAGAAATCTCCACACCATTGCTTCTTCATGACACATTGCTACTTAATGACAAATGTTACTTTTTGTAATTGCCATGAAATTTATATTATTATTGCTGCTATATTACTGATAAATGTCTTATGAAAAACAGAAACTAAAAGCACGGGAACAGATAACTTTAAATCAGAAATAGTCCTGGACAAAAATGTCCTCTGAAAGCAATCCTAATCACTGTGAAAGAGGCCAAAGATCCTTGCAATGTTGTCATAATTTTACAAGACTATACAAATTACTTTTCTTATAAGTTAGGGTTTTGATTAAGAATCAGAGGGATTAGCATGTTTAAATTTTGTTATTACAATATCTAGCCAACACAAACTTTCCTTCATTGTTGGATTATTTCTTCCTATTCTACAATTTGTAGGAATTATATTCACCAATTTATACTGAGTCTTACTCACTCTCTCCAAAATCCATTGAATTATCTTCTCATTAAGCAGACCTGAAGAAGGCAGAATAGTTCCTACAAAAGAAGAAGGACACAGCAGAAGGGATTAAAAGAGAGTGAAAGCAATAAAGGAGATTTAGGAAGAGAATACTTTTAGGGAGACCCTTTAGAATAAAGATAAGTGAGGAAGAGCCTAAGAAACAGAGACGAAACACCTGAAGTGAGCAGGGTCAGTGAGAAGGGAAGACATTAAGCTTCCTAGGAAAAAAATTGACATCATTAGAATGAGACATTTACTCTCTCTTGATCCGAATGACAGAAGCAAGACAATCTGCTGTTTGTGTTGTAAAAGTGTTTGCAGTGAGAAGTATGGTATATACAACAGAAAGAACATCTGTTCTAAGAAGGCTCTTGCAAACATAAAGCTGCAATAATGTGGTAGAAACATCTGCACAGATTATAGCAGGGCCACCAGTAGTGCTCTTAGGTGGGGGAGGGTATGAGACATGTCACATACATAGGAAGGTCACAGGAAACATCTTTGAGAATGAGGTAACTTTTTGTATATATTCATACAAAGGTGAGTTGCCTGTAGACAAACAGCAGTGTTCAGTGTTACATACTACTGCTGTGGAAATGCTATAAACCCTGCAAAACACACTATTGTCCCTAATAATAATTTAATAATTAAAAAGACAACTTTCCCATGTTCTTATGTAGTTGAAGGATGACTCAAGAATTTTAGATAAAGTCAAAGCATAAAGGTTTTCCTCTGCCCAGTTACAAGACCTGCAAGATTTTATGGCTTAGTTCCGTTTGCAGAAGACCAAGAAATTCAGAGCTGGTAAGGAGCAAATGGGACAAAATGAAGTGCCAACTGGCAGCTTGCTGGTAATGGTATTGGTGCAGTCCAATAGTAGGAAAATATGCCCAGAGGTAGTTCCCTGCTACGGTTTCACAGCAGCTGGTGCCTGAAATACTAATTTCTGGTTATTTGGGGTATTGCTTCACTACAGACGTCGCAGGGCAAATATGATCACATGATTTGGTGTCCTCCTTTTGCCTCAGTTCTTTCTTATTGCAAATAGAGTTTAACAACACGTGCCTGAATAAGGCAACTTTGCTTGTGTATGGGATTTCTAGTGAGAAAAAGAGAGAAAATCTACATCTCATTCACAGTCTGTGGTCTTCAAATGGTGGTTGGCAGTGCCAGGACT
>WEIV01008270.1:40932-84248 GCA_013390005.1 Calyptomena viridis
CACATTTTTCTGGTAACCAAAATTCAGTCATCCACAAAATTCGTTTTTATACACTCCTAACTCACTAATATGCACATATATACACACCCACGTGTACCTACATGGATATACATATATGTGTCTCTATATAATTATATAAACAAATAGAAAACACAGGCTGCTATTAATGAATCCCCAGAAGATTGAATGATAATATTTACAGAACTGAATAGTATTTTTCTAGGTCCTTACACTTTGACACCTAACTTGGAGCTTTTATAAAAGAAGACTTTTAAAGTGCAATGATTTTTGAAAACCAGGTCTATTGAAGGGCTTCCATTGAGCATCCAAAAATCTGGTTTCCAATTAGCATTTGAAAAGTTATATTGTTGTACAGTTTAAATGGGAAGAAATCTTAGTTTACTTTGGGTCATATAGTTTTATGACTTAGAAATCTGTTTTCACAACATAAATTTGATAAGAACTGCTACTTTTAACTACTGAGATGATAACCTCTATATGTCTAAATAGAGAAAAATATATCTCAAAAGGTCCTTGCAAAAATTCTTAAGATTCATGAATCTGTGGCCAATTTTTTCTTGCAAAAGTTCCAGCTGGTGATTTTTTTTCTGCCTAAAAACATTTGTAGGAAAACATTTCTAATTTACATTGTTCCACAGAGGGCTTGCATAAAGCTACTAATATAATACTGTATGACTTGGGGAGGATCAAATAATCTGTGCAAATTTTGATTCACCACATTCAGAAAACTGTTAATAAATAACCAATTGGCTAAAATGAATTTCTCTGAAAAGAACATTTTCCAAGACCACAGCCTCTTCATTAAAAATTTACCTAAAGTAAAAATCACAAAATCGCTGAATTTTTTTCACCTGGCTCCTAATGCAATGTAATATATCATCTCTCCCATCCCCACACCTCCACTCTCATCTGTCTATTAGCATTTTTATTTTGAGCAAATAGGACCATTTATTTGATCAGCATAAGTTTCAGTAGGTTCTAGAATTTTGTTGTTACTCATTAATGTTTTCTTCACTTTTGGAGTCTTATTTTGGAACATTATTGGTGCACTGAAGTGCACAGAGGGATGTTTCAAATTTAGTCTGTTTCTTCTCCAGTATAGAGAATGCGAAATACTGTTTTGCAGAAACCTCTGAATTACTATAGGAATGTCTGCCTCGGAGGAGACATGTATTATGCACCCATCTTCTTGTTTCAGTTTTTTCTTTTTACTTAGGGGTAAGAAAGGCTTGCAGTGAAATCTGCCTTCTGGAGTGAGGGTATATCAATAAAATAACACACAGTTCGGAACTGAGAATATTTACAAAATGAGTTAAAGGTTTTCTGTTCCCCAGCTGTTTCTCAGAAGGCTCACCACCAAGTTGTTTCATACGAAAAATCTTAAGTAATTTTAATTAATTAATTCCCCAAACATTTTAAAATACATTGTGACAGACTATTTAAAGTTGGTCTAGCTGTCATGAATAGGCTAGGCAACCTGTCACCAGATGGACAGTTCTTCATGGATTTCTTTCTTTTGACAAGAGTCACTTGTTTTACATGCAAATTTGTCATCTTAAATTTATCCAATATATAACTGTTCTCATCCCACAACCACGCTGTTAATCATGTGCAGTATCTGTGTACTGCTTAATTCCCACTTGAATGCTATCAGTGAGGCTTGAAGGAGAAAAAGCAACTTTTCACTTTGAAAAGTTGCACTTGTGGTGGCTCTGCTGCCTGATACTAACTCTTTTGAAATATTCCTAGAGACAGCCTCCCCACTGAATCAGCCTAAGCTAGTATGAAATGCTACCATGTGTGATAAGATAGCTTCTTGGGAATGTACCATGTATTGTAAAAGCACAAATGGTCATCTGCAATATTCATTGAAAACTTTAGAGAAGGCAGCTACCCTTAGGATAACCAACTACAAATTTCCTGGGCAACATGCTAAGGGATCACCAATAGGATATTGGATGACCAATAGGATATAGGATGCAGATGGAAGGTGTCCCTGACGGAGAAATTTCTGGCAACAAAATTAAAATGTTCAGCCATGCTTGCCAGAACATTTTCTAGCAGAGTGGCAGCTACTAACAATCCAGAGAGTGGTAATCTAAAACCATCTTGAAGCTAGCCTATCGTCATGAGTTTGGCAGAATAAGTTCTCTTTACTGGGAACTTATGACTGGGTCTACAAAACAGCAAATTATATGTAACTGAGCAACCAGGTCTAATGGAAGGTGTCCCTGACCATGGCAGAGAGGTTAGAACTAGATGACTTTTAAGGTCCCTTGAAATCCAAACTGTTCTATGTATTATGATTCAAGCTTTTTAGATGGAATATTGTCACTTTTGCTGTCTTCATACGACATGAAAGATGCGTTCTGCTTGGATGAATTTAGAAAACACCTTAGAGGAAGTTTCCAAAGAAAAGCATATTAAATTTTTAAAATCTTTTACAACAATTTGCATCCAGCAGTGTTCGGAACATTTCAGATGGTTTGGTTTACCTCTGAATTTTGTTCTACCAGTGTCTTACCTGAAAACAGGCTCTGAGAAGCTCACCTTTTCTTTTGACACCACTGAGCCAAACAATCTGGTACAACCTCAGCTGGTGTCAAAGATGTTATGCTGAAGTTGGTGGAAGTGTACTGATTTACATTAGCAGAAGTTTTGGCTCTGTGCCTTCTTTTGTCTTCCATCCCAGTTCCAGGGTTATAACAGACCACTCTTGAGTTGACTGGAAGGATTAATCTGATGATCTGGTATTTCAGGGATTAAATGCAGCCCATGATGGAGCATATGGTATTCTTCTGCCCTTTAGTACTCCTATATTATGCATCTAATACAATCTGCTGCCACAGAAATAGTAATCCTGACAACCTGCTAGAAATAGAATAAAAAGATTTGTAAACAATAACACTTGGTATAAATTATGAAAACAGCACACAATAAGTTTATTATCCCCCAAAAATGAATTGATTGAAGTGTGGGAGCATTTCTGATCTCTTAAAAAACAAACTATCAAAGCTACAAATAATATAGGTCTTTAAAAATAAAAATAAAGAAAATTAGTAACGAGCCCAGCCAGTATTAAAGATTGTGTGGCTAGAGAATTCATCACTCTGACCTGAAGTTTGGACTGGTTACGTAGCCCAGCTGTAATTAAAAACACACACACAGTTTACCTGCCTCAAAACTGTATCAGGTTACACTGAGTTAAACTAAATGCTGCAAACTTCGGTGAATCCAGAAGGGCTTTTGCCTCTTGCAGTAAAATATGAGATCACTGCCCTTTCAGTTTCAAGTTGTATCACAACAAACATTCTGTGTAAGAGGATATAGCAGTTTATATTGCAAATGCAACACAGTTTCTGCTAGCGCAAAACTGGTTTTTATTCCCCCCCCCCTCTTTTTTTCAAGTGTTCCAAGACACTGCCTTAATCCTTCATTAAACAAAATTATCTCTAGGCTCATTAAGACTCTGGAGTTCATTGTAACTGGCACCAAGCAGCAAACAGGCAAAGGAAAGGAACTGGGTATCAGCAGTGATAACAGGCAACATGTGTGATTCTTCGGTGCTGAAATACCCTTCTGCCATGGCTGGCTATAAGTGAATTGGCTGGATAGATTTTCCAGATCCCCTGAACGTTCCTAAATTACTATACTTGCCCAATTACAGTCCTCAGGGGTCACATTTCATTTTCTGAAAACTGGTAACAGGCCACCACAGCTGATGAAATGATGTGAGTATCCAGGCAACTATTGTGCTATTTGATTAATATAGCAAACACTTGTGTGGCATGATCTCACATACTTCCAAATGTTCCACATGATCTGCCTTGAACTGGAGACCATAAAAGTTTTACTCATAGTTACATTCCCAGTCTTGCATGGATCACATTTTCCAAGTGAAAATATTTATTAGCACTTCTTATTACACCCATCTTTTGTATAATATAACCCCTGACTTACGTATGAAGGTGTTTAGAAACAGGAGGGTGATTTCTGCTTTTTCTTCTTCTCTCTTTTTGCCTTCAGTAAAGTTTATTCACTTCACTCTAAGCCAGTTAACTATATGGGAAGGTTCCAGGTATTACAACAGCTAATTTGCAAAAGACTTAGTTCAGAATGTAATGCCACTCCAGTGGATATTTTCAACAGCTGTAGAGTGGATATATGGCTAAGGGGGAAAAAGGGTACAAAAAGTACAGCTTCTTGTTGCCAGAGAAATAACAGAAAGATCTCCAAAATACCCTAGGTCTCTCACTTTAGTGTAGAGGATCCAAGCATTGCTTTCCCTTCAGATGCCCTGAAAGTACATTTTTAATAAAAGCGGATCCAGCAAGCTTCATGAGGACCATAAACAAATATCCAACCTAGTTTCAGTTTTGAACCACACTCCTGTCTGCAGGCAGCAGATGCACTCTGCTTTGCAAATCCTGGAGAGACAGAGAAGATGGAAAGAAATAGTGTGTAGCTGACACGTTTCCCAAGGAAACTCTGTGGCTGCAAGTCAGCAATGCGGGCAGCATCAGCTGACCATCCCGTCTAGCAGTTTCTGTGGGGTACTCGAGGGGTTAATGGAACCTACAATGCAGTGTTTGCTTTCTTCTGTTTGAAATCAAACATCTGATCTTTATCTGAGGTGACAGGTTTAATGCCTTTCATCTCTGACAAATTTTTACCCGAAGAGGAATGCAAACACATATATCGGTGTGGCCTTATAAGCCCTCATCTCAGCAAGCCAATATTGGAAGCTTCGTCCTCTAATAAATAGCAAAGCCATGAGCTTGTGCCACTTGCTTTAAAAAAAAAAATTATATCCCTTACATCATTTAAATGATTTTACTTTAGATCTGTCAGGTATTTTGACAGAGCTTTAGGCAAGGCGAAGTATCTGTGTTCAGCAATGCTTACTTTCCTTCTCTCTTTTTTTTTTTTTCCTCTTTCCTTTTTTTTTTATTTCTACTACTTCTTACTTAAGTTAAGTTAATGTTTGCAAAATGCCCTTTTACCAGCCAGATCAAAGGAAAAGCCTATCCCTTGCACGTAACAGGACAAGTTTTGGTCAGCAGAAATTTGCTTTAGACTAGGTCTCTCACTCTGGCATGTTATACCCCTTCCTGAGAAATCAGAAAAGGGGCAGAGGAAAAAATTAGTGCTGGTGGTGGCTATGGACTTGATAAGGACAGATGTCTCCTCCAGAAGCAGAACTGTGAAATATAGTCTGTTTTAAATAGGCCAATAAAGATTCATGAAGCCATGATATGTTGCAGACATTTTTCTGTTTTTATATATATGTATAATCATTATATACTTGAGTACATTAAATACTATCTAATTCAAAATGGCTTTCCATTACCTCTAACTTACTGGGGAAAAACCTAGATTCTTCTTTGACTGAAACTTTTGCTATAGATCTGAAGCGTAAACCAGTTTGCTAACAAAATCTGTAACAGCTCAGTACTTCTGGTTGGATAGAAAACATCCTTACTTTAGCAGCCTCTCAGTAACTCCATGTCTGGATTGTATGATAATGCTAAAAGTACCTGCTGGAAACATTAAAAAGCCATTGTGTTGTAGTTTTCATTTTAGCTTAACCATAAAAATGGTGGAAGACAGTTTTTTGTTTATTGGTGGCCATTTTGAAATCCAAAGTGTTTTGTTAGATCACAAATTAAATGAAGAATTAAGGTACTGAATTAGTTGATTATGAGTTTTGCCCTGTGCAAAAACTGCTCTGCAGACTTATCTGAGCTAGTGGACAGGTCCTGCAAAATGAGGACTATTGGTTTTCTATTCCCATTTGTTGCAATAGTTGTCAAGTGGTAGCTGGAAGCCCTGCTCCAGAGTGTGGCAAGTTGCAGCACTGACACCAAAGCTGCTGTTGTAACTTCCAGATCCAAACTTCTCTCATCTTTGTGATTCATTACTTGGAGTGAGTGTTTTCTGCATGTCAGGTTTTGGTTTCACAAGAAGTGGGATCACAACTGGATTCTTGCCAAGACATACTTGCTAGAGAGCTTCTATCAGACTTCAGTTCTTTGGTAGCATCATAAGTAGACAGATACACATAGATGGGAAAGTGTTCTCCTAAAGCTATCCAAGGGTACCCAAATAAGCTTTGTTTTCATGTTGTGTGTTGAGGCCCTCCTGCTGGATCACAGTAGGAGAAGACCTGGGGATGAAGTCCTAGACAGGTGGCAAGTTTGTTGTGCTGTGGTGAGAATCTGGCCCCATAGATCTTTACTAATTTTTTGGGTTGTTTTTTGCCTGTACTGTCCCTGCGTGTGCCATTTCACCTCTTACTTCTCCTGCCAGCAGGCTGAAATGTCAGTCAGCTATTCCCTGTTTTAACCTGCCAGTGTTCACTGATGTAGAGCCAAACAGGAGCATAAGGTACCATACTGGTAAGGCGATATGACACTACTGTGCCTGTACAATGTTACTTCTTTATTTTATTTTATTTTATTTTATTTTATTTTATTTTATTTTATTTTATTTTATTTTATTTTATTTTATTTTATTTTATTTTATTTTTCCTTAAAGAAGATGTCATGTGGGAAGGAAAAAAGGTGAAAAAAGTATCCAGTCTATCTTGGTGCAGTTGGGAACCTCCCCAGCTGCACCACATGGCTCCCACCACCTTGCTATTAACTGTGTGCAAATATGCACCCTCCTGCTATGCTGCTATGCTGCGGAAGATACACAGGACTCAAAGGCAGATGGACCTATAAGTAGCCGGGATAGGGAGTGAGGCAAAGCATAGCCTGCCCCAGGGGCAAGGATGACCGGGGTGCCAGCCGGTGGGTCCCAAGCCACCACGCTGCTCCTCAGCTGCTGGCTTTTCCAACATGATCTATAGAGCGATGCTGACAGTAGATTTTCTGGCAGCAATAAAGGTGGCCCGATTCAGAGAATAATTACTGTATGCAAATGAGTGTGATTTTCCTCTGCCCTTTTATGGATGACTCTGCTCTGCCATTCATCAGGGCCACAAATTTCACTTGGTAGGAGACGGATTTAAAGAGACAGCTGCCTCTAGAGCTTTGTCTCGGACTTACTAAATCCATGCTTAAGTGTCTTCATAAATAGACGTGTGTATGTTATAAAGAGGATGGCAGATTCCAGTCTCTTTATCTATGTATTATTGCTTAGAAAACTGTTGAGAAAACATCTGACTCTATGGCCATACAGTATATGAAAGCTTTCACCGCTTTGAATAACAGTCTCTTCCCAGATTGGGGTTATATGGGTTTTGTATGGCCTCTAGTGTGTTTTTTCTCTCTCGCTGTGTCCTTTATGATGTTTATATGGTATGTACCTCAGTGTGAAGTGGAGGAGAGAGAGAGAGCACTATATTTTTTCTGATGACGATTAGTTAATGGCTATCATATTCACTGTAGTAATGGCAGAGGCTGCACTCACAGCAAGAAGCCTCAGCATGTTTGTGTTGTTGAGGTTCAGTCCATCTGATCACTGGGAAGAAATGTCCTACAGTGGTGATTTTCCTGTCACTATCTTGATTGAATGATGCCATCAATATATCATGATAAAAGGGGGGAAACTCCACATCAAAAAAAGAACCAAATCAAGATTTTTGTTTCTGAGCCTGGTGGGTTAGCAAGAAAAGAAAACCGCGTTGAAGCCAGTTTGTTGTTATTCCCTGATGCTGGACACAGGAACATGGTGGTGAGTTTGCAGGAAATCTGCAGTACTTAATGTGTCACTGCTAAATATCAGTTTATGCACTTGCTCCCAGTGTGCTGTACAACCTCCTTCTAAGCACATGGAGGAGAGGGGAAGGAAAGTGCTATAAACAGAACAGGCCCTTCTGTCACTGGACTGTCTTGTTACTCATATGGCAGCAATATACTGGTGTCAGTATATCCAGAACACTTTTCTTCCAGTGCCACTCAAAAAGAGGAGAGAAGCTGTGATGCTTTAAGTGCTTATCAACAGTGTGCACCACTAGAGGCCATCACACACTTCCCCAAATAAATATTAATTAATGCACTCGGTTTTGGGGCAATCTGGGAAATGAGTCCTGAGCCCCCTAATCTACTTTCTCAGCATCAGTACTTTGGTTCAGGCCATTCAGCTCACAGATCTGTGCAAGATATACTTCAAGAGTGAAGCTGTTTTAAGGGAGCCTTTGGCCCATATGCAGAATACATCAGATATTTCTTTTCCTTTAAATGTGGCATGTAGGCAACACATAAAAGTGAAAAAAGCAGGCCAGGAGTACATTTTCCTTGGGCTATCAAGAACAGCAAACAATAAGCATTTGCACGTAAATGGGGCAACAGGGAAACTTCACCTGCTTCTAAGTTTGCGCCTTTTTCACTTCTGCTTTTGACAAGTTTCTTCAGTACTGCAGAGACAGGCTTGGACTGGATTACTTAATTCAAAACCACCCCACTACTTGTGATGAACTGTAATCATTTGCACCACTGACTTAGTTGTAATGGATCTGGGGAGCTAAGGAGTTATTTGGCCTGAGTAAACATTTTCTGACACTTGGAGACACAGATGACTTTCTGATAAACAAAACTTGAGTAGTCCTGGGAATTCTAATTTTTCAGTGGAATTCCACAAAAATTCCTGATAGTCATTTAAAGCTGGTAAAAAGTCAGTAAAAACCCTAAAAGGGTTTTATTCCAAAACTCAAAGGTGAAGATGGGAAGTATAAAACCTCACTAACCAAAACTAGTGTCACTGATCCTGCAGAGCTTGTATACTTCCACATGTGTCTGTGATTAAACTGAGCTCCACACCAGAGAGCCTGATGTCCACACTCATTTGGGAGGTGGATTCTGACTTGTAACTTCAGAGACAATGTTCTTTGTGTCCCATTATTATTTTTGTGTTAAGATGAGACTTAAGACTTCAACCTCAATGGGTTTCCATGTAGCTTTGGAAGACTGTAATGTAGGTGATTAAACCAGTTACAAAACTGTTTTTCTTATTCCCTGTTTCCCAGCCATGTGTGGAATCAAGTGAACATCCTGCACTGCTGCTGGGAAGTGTTTCTCATGAAGATCAGCCAGCTTTACATGGCATCAGGCACTGGAATACTTTCGACTTTTTTTCTTCAGTTCTGAAGTGCCATCACTGAGATTTAGGGTGGCCATCCCATGAAGGGCGAACTCGGTGTAATGAAATTGCACACTGTCCAAGGTAGGCAGGGGCCTTGAAGGCAGAAGCTGGTGGGATGCTCTGTGAGACCTGGCTTAATTCCTAACAGCTGCCAGGTGCTGCTGCCGCTGTGTAATCTGTTTAAAAATTGTTTAACCATTGCACTATTTACGCAAATTTTACTGATGCTGGAGAAACTAAATCTGGAAGGACACCATGGGACTTTCCGGTAGTCTGAATGAAAATTGAATCTAGGACTTACAAAATAGACAGTGTGGGGTTAGGCGATGGAGCAAGCAACTCCAAAAACAAGGTTTAAATAAGTATATAATTTTTTTTTTTTTTACTTACAAGACATTTAAGCCCAAAGCCTTCTTAGACTGATTAACTCAATGATGTTGGTTGTTTGCATGAGGGGGAATAAGGCACGAATTTCAAAACTGTTTTTTTCTGCTGCAAAATGTCCAGATCAAAGATATAGGAAAGGGAAGAATATGGGAGGAAAGGTCATTAAAGGGGGAATATTCACAAAAGTTTAATTGAGTTCAAATATTCATGTAGACTGTATCCCTTCCCACCTGCAACTGTGTTTCTTCCTCTCCAACCTCACCCTCCTCCGACCCACTGTGAATGCAATTGAGAGACAGCTTCTGCAACCTGGGTCTGGATACCGCACCCCGGGTCTGGGTACTGCACCCCATACGGTTTGGACACGTTCACAGTGTAAGGTTTGGAGTTACTGTTTTAGTAACTGTAGTCCACACTGCATGGTAGGGACTTGCCAAGCATTCAAGAAGTAAGGTTTCTGGTCCAAGGAGTTTGCCATCTAAGAGTAGGGACAAAACTTGACAGAGAGTAGGGGAGAAGCAATAGGAGATTTACATACAGTCAGATGGGCATGATAGGAGCAATTTAAAGTAGAGATGGGGAGAAGTTCTTTAGGTGATCTCCAGGAGGTCCTGGGCATCCAGACTTGAACAGGCAAAGTCCCATAGGCAGCTGTGGAGCAACCTGACAAGGAGATAAACACGCTATCGGGATGGGAGTTCATCTAACTGAGCAAACCATGTTGGTTTTTTTCTTATTTTTAAATAAAGGCACAATTTAAATTAGATGACTAAATACAGCAAAGTTCCCTATTCAATCTTACATTTTTTGTATGTAGAGGTTTCTATGAAATTTGAACCAATACTTTTTTCAGCTAAATTTTCACCGGTTGAAGTCCCCTTGTAACTAGCTCTTCTTCTGTTGAACATTTTCCTCCTCTTCTCAAAATTCCCTTATGTTCTCTCACATTCATGGACAAATACTTTGCCAGGAGAGGAGCACCTACACTACCTCAAGCTGGAGACTTTTGTGTCTGTTACCCATAATGCTTTAAAGTGGACAAAAGATTTCTGAAACACATGCTGAGACGCACCACAGGAGGATAGTTAAAAGAAAATAGAGCATCTCTTCAGTCAAAACATCCTGTGGTATCTCCACATAATGCTTCATGGCATATGACAGGAAGAAGATGACATCTCTCATCACTAGTCAAAAATAAAAACCATGTCAAATATGAATTGCTTTTAAAAAAAGCATGTACATGATTTCCATGGTCAGACATCCTGGAACACTTCCAAAAAGGGGGGAAGAAGGAGGGGAAAAAGAAAAGGAAAAAAAAGAATGTTATTGATTTCCTCATTGGGAATGTTATATAACCTTCATATTTTATTAAAAAACTTTACTCTCACTTTGTGAAAGGTTCTTTAACACATTATGTCATTTTGTAATACAATAGTTCTCCAGCTCCTTCCAACCCCATCTCCCCAATGTGTTCTCTCAACTGTAGTTATTTTCTTTCCTTTTTTAAAAAAATATTTCTGATATAATGTTTGCAAATGTTAAACAAAGGGGTGCACTTTAGTGCAGCATAAGTTAAGGCATGCATCAGGTGACACTCAGAACACGATGACATATTTCAAGTAAAACATGGGAACGCTTCATTAAATAGTTCATGCTTAAAACCCTTATTTCTTGTCCTGAAACAGACACTCAAAGTCTTTGTTTTAAGAACACAATTTTTTTTTTCTTCTTGTAATAGTGGATTCCAGCTGCAGGACTCCTCAACTTTTCCTTTCCCCCTTCCTCTTTCTCCACTTCTCCCCCCTCCTCCCCTCCATTTCTCCCCCTCCTTCCCATCCGACATCTACTCACGCACACATACTCTCTAACTTTTTGTTTTTAGTAGCTGCTGCCCCATAAGAAATGCTATCCAACAGACCTGGTGCCTGTCACCGCTTCCCATCACATGTCTGGTAATTAAACTCTGACTGATTTATTGACTGACAGCCAACAAATCCCAACCCAGTTTTTATGATATACATGCTTCCCCAGGCTAAATTCACTCAAACAACAGCCCAGCTGAAAAGGAGGAGGAAAGGGCAAAAAAAAAAACCAGAATTATAGAGAAAAAGTGCTACACACATGCGCATGCACACATACTCACATACAAAAAAATCTGGTACTGGTATATGAAAGGGAGACATTTTGCTAAGAAAAAAAAAACTCAGCACAACATCTCTTTCAAATACAGACTTGGAAAGGGAAAGGAGGGGGGAGGAGGAAAGAAGTAGTAAACATCATTACTTCAGCTTTAAGATTCATTTGAAACGTCTCACGTACAAAAGAGCTCTGAAGGGGAAAACAAGACGTGCTTGCAGCTAATATTACAGTCAAGTTCCAATTTTACCTAAGGGAAAGCAGCTTTATTAAAAGTCATGACTGAAATTGCGTGACAGGTGCCAATATTCTCCACCCTGACAGATGTGTCAGTTTGCGAATGCCATTTTCTTGTCAGCGGTCCCTAGATGGAGTTGCTCCCATCACCATTTGTCTCTCTTCCAGCTAGATCACACATGCCCGTCGCTTGCCTCCAAGCTGCGCTGTGTTGTTTGATATGTGGAATCTTCACAATGAGACTTATTAAAAGACAGTCCATTATTTTTATTTAGAGCATTTCCAAAACAAGCAGAGCGCGCAGAGATAATTTAAAAATTGTGCGGCGGGTCATCTCCAGGCCAGACCGGCTCAATTGTAAATGCATAAGAAAGCAGTGTCTCCCCCGAGCCCCTCCTCATTCCTCAGTTCATAATGAGGTTGATTTGAGTGACATTTAACCCTTGAATAATGGCCCTTTGAGTCAGCAGGACTCTATAGCTGTGCTCCGCAGAGGCAGTTCAGCCTGAAGGATTAATTCTGCTCTGATTTTTCCCAAATCTCCCCCCTTCCCCCTTCTGCTCTCCTATTTTGTTACAGGTGGGCTTCATGGTGTACCACTAGATGTAAAATACTCTTGATAGTCTGCATTTATAGACCCTTTTCCTCCTCCTGTTGGTTTGAAACACAAAGAAAAATGGTATCTCGCAATCGTGCCCGGTATGAACAGCAGGTAAAGCTGCAGCAGACTCCTCTCCAGCCTCTGATGGAAAATTATTACAGATGAAATGATTCTGTAATGGAAATGGTAATAGGAAAGTTTCGTTCTAAAGGATGTTTGTGCTAACATGAGAGGCTATAATACGTGATGGATTTGGATGAACAAATAAGTGTGATCTCAAACTGAATTTTACTTCATCATTTCTAGAGGTGGCACTGGGGGGCTATAGGAGGGCTAATGAACAGTGCTTGCAAACATTGCTAGGTAAAGGGACTAAAAATGCAAGATCATTGATGTCTCATTGTCCTGGACTAAGTGGCATAGCAGGTTGTTACTTCAGCATTTTTCCTTAAGTACATAGATGCTAACTCTTCTTAGGCTGGAATTAGCTCATCATTCCTGGTGAATATTTGTGTCTCAGGGAAAGATGTGTGGTGAAATCATAACCAACCCTTTGTAGATAATAGGCAGCTGCTTTCACTTCTTGTGAGGTAACAGCATTTACCTCTTCATCCTTACCTTGGCACAAAATATGGTTTGGACTCTTTTCCTTCCCGACTGCCAGAGAAGAGTTTGTTGCCGTCACAGGCACCTCCGAGTGGGCTGCAGGCAAGGCAAGGCTGCAGACTGGCCCCAGTGTCTGGTACTTCTGGTTTCCCAAGACCACTATGATCACTGCATGCTCCTTTGGATCACATCCCTTCCAGTACCCCTCAGCTCTGTCTCAGGCCTCTGTCAGCTGAGATGATGAGATGTCAGTCTGAGATGATCTTCCTTCTTCAGAATATGAGCAGACTCCAAAACTTTGGGAGACAAGAGGTGGATTGAAAAGCATCATACCTATGTTTCGCAGGACCTGAATGGAAAATGAAAGGCTCTCTTTGGAGCAGAGATAGCAAGGAGAAAAAAGAAAGAACTGAGTAAACTAGATATTGGCTGTATCAATGTCCATGGAAGACACTGATACCATGTGAGTTGATGAAGTTTTAGAAGAATTTGAATGAAAAAGACCTCATACTCTGCAAACCTTTCTTAGAGGAGCATTTCCATTACACCATCACCTGGAAAACCCAAGCATAGATTTTTCACTCACTAATCTGTCATCCTTTCCCACAAACAATCCTTCAGAAATGTATTTAAGAATTACAAAACCATGACCAAAAACTACTAGTGAATTTTCTCACCAACCTGGAAAAAGAAGATGGTAGCTGGCACAGGAATATTTTTCTTCCCATCCTACCACAACAATGTCTCCAAAGCTGAAGCCACAGTTCTGGAGGCAGCCACAGAAGCAATTATACCATAGTACAAACAGCCATCAGCTCCAGGGCAGGCAAGGAGCATACCAGGATGCTCCTACATTACACAACATATTAGCATTTCTCACTTGGGAGGAAAGAAGAAAGGGTAGAGAAGGGAAGAGAGAAGATGATAAGGAAAGAGACTAATGTGCTACTTGTTTGGCTGATTTGTCTTCTCGTTAGATGTGTTAATCCGCTTTTCTTGGCTCCAGGAATCTGCTCCTCCTTTTAAGCTAAAGAAAGAAGTGGGTAGCTTCCACCAAGAGCTGGAGAAAAGGGAGTGTTTCACCACTGTACTTTAACAGTCAGAAGCTGTGGACTGAGTTGATGGAGGAAAGAAAAAAATCTGCAGATGAAAGCCTTCTGCAGGGCAGCAGACTTCACATGACTGTGGGCATTAACATAGCCTGTGCAGATGACTGTAACTGCTGCAGCAGATCTGCTCTGGAGTCCGTCTTTCAGGCAGGATCAAGGCTTGTAGGTCTTAATAAAGTCAAATCAACACATAGCAATGTAATAATAAGTCTGGGCAGCTGACAGATGCTAATGAGCATGCTTATTTAAACCACCAGAAAAACCCAGTTGAAAACTAAGCAGATACATAAGACTCTCAACTCAATCCTTTTCATTTGGAGATAGATAATTAGGGCCCATAGGACATTTTCGAGGAAGATATTTGGGATGCTGTATTAACAGCCCATTTCTGAACGTGATTAACCTTACTTGTTGCAAGAGAAAGTATTCCTGGTTTTAATCACAGAATGTTTGGGGTTCCCTGTATTTACAGGTTCAGATGATAAAGGCAGGCAATGGAAAAAACAAATAGATGAAAGAGGATAGTGTGATGAAGAATTGTGCTAAAATCATTACAGTTGATGAGTTCAAGGACACTGACATATATTCTTAGCTTTTTCAGTGAAAAGACCTAGGCAGTAGACACACATATACAGATCTTTTGGGGCTCAAAGCTTTGTGCAGATACACATATAATGGTAATTTTAAACATCACCTTCACAGTAAATGACACTATTTTCTCTTGTGTCTTGTTTATATTGAGTATAAGAAAGCATTTACATTATTGACTCCAAAACCATATTCATGTCATGAAACAGTGGAGCCTTCACTGAGTGCAAGTTCATCAGGGTGACTGCAGCCAGAAGAAAACAAGATTTACACACTGGTAAAAATGGAAATGATCCCTCTCCCCATATTCCCGCCTCTCCCCCTTACACCTCCCCAAATATTTGCACTTGCAAACTACTGGCCTTCAGCTGCAACATGGAAATAACTCGGTAATAGTTCAAAGGAAAACATTTGCTTTTTGTAAAAAACCTTCATCACTGGGAAAGCTCTGACTTGATTTTTGCATGGCTTTCCTTTCCGTTATGAAATGTTGACAGAGAAGTTTGAAAAGAGTGTCTGCTTCCCCAGGAAAGCAGAGCAGAGATCAGCTGTTAGGACTTGGTGGCCCTGGTGTATGTGATTCATATCCTGCGGTTGTTGGTAAAGGAAAGGGAGGAAGATCCTGGAGACATAGACACATTTTGATCTTTCTCTTCATGTGTTTCATTATTTTTGCTTCTGTACTGTTCAAAATGACTATGTCAGTGAAAATTGCTGAGACTTCTGTTAGCAAGCAAACAACCTGCTTTGGGATACTGCATTGGGGTTTTTTTGCACTACTTTTTTATTTCTTTGTTCTGTTAGCGTGCCAGGGAGATCTAGAATGCCCTATACACTAATACCCTTGGCTTTTCCTTCTCTTTTTGGCAATCACTAAGAAGAATAACACTTCATGTGGGACACAGCTGTTCAGATATGCTTCAAGTGAAGTCAAGCTGATACATATACATTATTTTTCAATTTTTCTTTTTCTCTTTTTTTCTTGTCTGCATTTGTCTTCTGACTCATGAAAAGAAAACCATGATGAAAATTTAATAAATCTAATAAAAATTAAACAAATTTTGTAAAAAATTTTGCAATGACTCTTCAGATGGCCCCCTAGCAAACAAGGATTTCTCTTGCCTTTGGTCAGTCTGCATTCACTTATTCACTGTTTTCGTATTCACTAACAGGAATGCATCTCAGACTATGAATCTGAACCTCAAAAAGTGTGGATGTCTTCCATAGAACACCCTTCTGGAACTGAACAACTGTATGGGTCTCCAAAATGGGAAGGATCTGGAAGTGAGTGTTTCTACACAGAGACTGCTTCATCATTGAGTATTGCTCCTGCTCTCATATAGTATCATATTCACAGCAGGGAAAGATAATTATTAAAGGGTGCTTTAAAATGGTAGGAAGAAAATCAGGAAAAGTAAAGCAAGAAAAAATACATAAAATTGATTAAATGAAGCTGTGCCCACCTTAAGTCAAGAAAAACAAACCTCATCATTTTAAATGGGCAGAAAATAAAGGGCAAAAAGGAATATTAATTCCTACAGTGATAGAAGATACTGATTAATATATCCAAGCCACCTTAAGTCAGTTTATTTGAATAACCTGAGAAAAATAAAAGTTAATGTTTCTTGTCTATACAACATAGCAGTGGTCTCTTTATCATTAACTAAAAACTCTGTTGGCTTACACTAGATTTGAATAGGATTAATTTGGCCAAATAAATCTTACTAACACTTATTCCTTGAAGTCAGGGCCTAACATCTGTCTCAAGTTCCTTTTAAGTTTAACCTTAAGTCAAATTTCCTGTGTTTTAGTAGTTGCTTCTTGATAACTGCAGCATGCTTATAACAAATTTAACCTTTCAGTTACAGATCTTCACAACACATTTTTACCGCATAAAAAATCTTTAATGATCTAGAAGGGATTTTCAAACTTATGCTGATATTTTTCCTCTTCCATAACTATCTGAACATATCAGTGATTCAATCTGACTTTAAAAACAAAGGAATACAAGACTATAAATATGACAATATATATATAAAAGATCTTAATCTTTTTTAGGCTTGTCTCTTTAATGTTGCAGCAAAAAATTTTTTGAAGAGGTGTTGGCCTGTGACTAACTTGGTGTGGCCTTCATGGAATATTAATGACTTTGTCAGTCTCAAACTCAAGCCAAAGAAACTCTTTAAAATGCCACATAATATCAAGAGTTATATCAATATCACATTCTAGATGGCACAAATGCATATCCAAGTCTCAAGCTGACAGACACGCACATGTGTCTGAGCCTCATCAACTGTTTTGGCCACAATGCAAAGGATGAAACCGGGTAATTCTCAAGCTGTAACCACGACTGCCGAATACTTAGAAATAGTTGAGCCACATTTTGGCTGTACTATTCCACAAGCACTCAGCCTGAGGCATGAAAAATATCAGCCACTGTGAATAAAGTTTATTAGCTTTTTGAGCAACTAGAAACTCTCCCACAAAGCCAGGCGTTAAGCAACACTGAATAACAGGTGACATTCTGCAATCCAAATGGTCCTGCTTGTTCCTGTTTTGGAATGTCTGAAGTAGATGTGATCATTTACTGTTTGTAGACTCTGTCTTTTTTTCCACTCCTTGGGGTCAATCCCATTACGGTGTGTGTACTTGTGTAAACTGGCATGTATCTGCTCCATCTTAAGGAAAAATTCTGATCACTTATTCTCCTCTTCTCCTCTGAAGGCATCTGAAAGCTGTAAGGTAACTCTTCTCTCCATTTTTTCCACATTTATCAACTGGTGATGAGGAAATCTGTGAGCCCTCACTAGGCGGTGCTAGCTTCAGGGAAATGCTGCCAGAAGTAATGATCCTCTTAGCTTCTGGCACTGTCAATCAGACATGTATGTTCGCTCTGTGTTTGTGTCCTGTAATTATCCCCTGGTGTACTCAAAGCTTTTCACAAGTCCTGTTCCTCACTGAGCTCCCATGGTGGTTCTTCCTCCTCTTGTGTTACCTGGATGAGGATGGAAACCTAGATGGCTGCTGTAGGTGACAGAAGGCTAATGTTGATGATCTCAATTCACTGATGAAATAATTTAGTCGACTTCTTCTCTTGGAATCCTGCTAATTCTTAATGTTACCGGGTTTATGTCTATTCTCAGTGACCTATTTGTTGTGAAGTTGTTGTATTTACTCTGGTTTCTTGCAACTTATCTGATTCTGTCCTCACTAAGGTTATCTGAAGGTTTAGTAGTGGGGAACTATGGGCTAACAGTATTTTCACACCATTCTCTGAAGCTCTAGAAGGCCAGGGAAGCTCTTCTGGCTATGCTGAGCTCTGATTTGCTGATTTTGCTTAGCCTGTACACCTCTGCCAGCCAGAAAATGAGGAGATGTGAAAGACTGTAGCCAGTCTCCACACTTAATTCCTCTCTTTCTCCATGCCTAGAACACCAGGGACACCGAACAGCAGAGTCACCAAACAGTATCTACA
Source organism: Calyptomena viridis (assembly GCA_013390005.1). Lineage (NCBI taxonomy): Eukaryota > Metazoa > Chordata > Aves > Passeriformes > Eurylaimidae > Calyptomena > Calyptomena viridis. The sequence goes on from WEIV01008270.1 coordinate 59,180, forward strand.
AAGACTTATGGGCCCAGGGGGCTTGGTGCCCTGACAGCTGAGCCTCTGTGGTCTAAATGTAGAGCCACGGATACTGTTGTGGGATATCTCCCTCTTGTTTGGGACTGATTTTTGTCCTACACCATGTCTGGCTGCTGCCCTACACAACTGGTTTTTTCTTCATCTTTTCTGCTGGCCCTTCTACTGGGAAGCCAGGGGAGAAGTCCAAGTGGATACAAAGGGAAAGCAGAGTCAGAATCAGCAGACACAGCATATAAACCTGAAAACCATGGAGAATCTGGGAAGGAAATACAATCCATTTTTTAAATATAGATGGTGTAGGCAGGCTGGGAAAGTGCCCAATAGCAAATTTAACAACTACACAAAGTCTTGAGGCAGAAGAGTCATACGACTTGATAACAGCATTTGAGGGCTGAAAAGGGTACAAGATCCTCCTAGTCTCATTTAGAAAGGTATGAGATGCATAAATCTATCCTTAACAGAAAAACAGATAGTAGCCATGTTTTACTGAGATCACCATGCTCTTTTGATTGTAACATAGGAAAATCAGAGTGTATTTGTGTCCACTAGAATTTTCAGAATAGACAGCAACTCAACCCAATTTTGTTTAGGCTTGTCATTTTCCCAAACCAAGAATAAATTAAGTTTATAGAGATCCACTGATCTTTCTAATCACAATAATGCCTGTCACACTCCCCTCACCATCCCTACCTGAAGCAGTGTGCTTCTCTTCTTTTCCCACAGAAAAGCATATTTTTTAAAGTATTCTGTGGTAATCTAGCATATTGTGCTTTAGTTGACAAGGGACATAATATAGCACCCTTCCAGGGGCTCAGGAGGAAGTGCACACTTCTATGACACTAGAATTTTTTTGCATAACTATAACTTTCACAAGAAATGCTTAAGTATTTCAGGTGTATCACACTTTGGCAGTATGCTTTCTGTGTCATTCCCCCAACAGAGTTTATTTTAGGGGTTCATCATGACAGACTCCACAGAATTTTAGCTACTCTTACTCAAAATAGGAAAAGAAATTGAGAAGTATCCTGAGCCTTAGTATTCTGCAGCATAATAAGCTTTAGATTTTAACCCAGAGAAGACAATTGTATCTGTAATTTCTTATCAAAATCACAGAATTGCCCAGACTTTAGAACTTTGCCACAAGGTCTGTCAGAAGTTGCTGTTCAGAGGCACAAACTCCCCCCTGTCATTTATGGATGGCATTCCTCTTATGAAGTTTCCTGTATCTTCTGTTATACTAATGGTGGGATCTTTCACATTATGGCAAAACTGTTTGTAGAAGGATGTAGGGGAGACTAAGGGCAAGAAACAGTCTATTAAAGGATTAAGTCATTGAAAATGAAGTGGGTCATAAGGCATATGGACTACAATTCCCATAAGTCATTGGAAAAGTATCTCCACAATAAAATTAATGGGTTTTATCTGAAAATTTCTTCTTTTCCTTTTGCATTTTTGTATTTTCTCAGGGGGAAGGGAGAAATAATTTTCTGACAGACACTAATTTTTTTCCATTTGATTTTGGCTTGCAAGCAGATCTGAGTTAAAAGGGCTAGATGCAGACATTCTGCTGTTACAGCATTATGCTCATTCAACAGTCACTCTTGTTTTACTTGCAGCAATATGAGTTATACCATATGTGTTTGAAACTGGTAACCAAACAGAACAGGCTTTCAAGCAACCTTAAGCTAAATTATAAATCTTTTTTGCATCTTTTAAATAAACAGTAATTCTACAGGCACAAAATGAATCAGTGAAGTAGTTGCTGCTTGGTCTTAACAATAGCAGTCTGCCTGAGAAAACCAGTCACTAGTCAAAAATACTAAGCAATACAATTATCCAGTCTGACTATGCTTTGATATTCTACAGGATTTTAACTTCATTTACATGTAAAGTAACAAAAGCATGTAAAATAATTAAAATCAGTTGTTTATAGAATACTACTAATTATTATATTATATATATTGTTATTATGTTATCAGGTTTATGTAGTATGTGCAAGCCCTAGCTATTGAACAAGACTTCATTGGTTTATGTACTCTTGTTATAATACCCTTGATTGCATTTTTTAATCCTGAATTTCTAAATTTCTTGAAAAAGTCCTATCATAAGAAGCAAAATTACTTATAAAATAAATTATCTGGTATGAGGTCTTATGTTTAAATGATGACTTATTCATGTCCAAAGCTGCACTGAACTCTGAGAATTGTAAACATCACTTTATCTCCCACCCTTGCAAAATTATTGGTGCAGAGCTAGGACTGAGTTTCTAGCTTTGCATTATGCACCCACAACCAGGATCACACAATTTGGTTTCATTATATACTCAGGAGAGATTTGTATCTGTAGAGATCTTTAGCAGTTCAAAGGTTGGTTGAAAGATCCATCAACTCGATGCTCTTGTGAGAGTGGTAATGAAATGCTATCACCAAATGGGAAACAGGTACTGAATTGACATGGCTAGCTTGAGGCGACTTGGATGAAAAAGCAAAGAGTAGAACGTAGCTCCTCGTACACTCATTTCTCCTAATCCTGCTGCCTTGAGCTTTGGCCATGTTAGTTTAGCATTGTTGCAAAGGCAGCTGCAATCATATAAACCAAACTAAAGTACTTTTTATAGATTTAAAAAGTTATCCTTTTTAAATGAAGCAAAACAATTTGGCATACCTCAACATTTATAATACTATTCTAAAATCAGGATCCTTTACTTAAAAACAGCATTTCAGTTCCATCTGTGATTGATAATACGTGAAATCAAACAGGCTGGATGCAAAACTTTTGGTCCTTATCAATTCTATAAATCTGCAGCAGATCACAAACCAAAAAGGCCTCTTATTTTCTGGAGATGGTTCTGATACAGCCCATGGTGGAGGAAAATTCAGAAGAACAGCTGATCTCATGAGATTTTCTACATTTGGAGCCAACATTTTCAGAAAGCAGTTGGCAAGATTTCAGTGCCTTGAAACCTGAGTTTTCATTTAGCCCTAAATTCAACACAAGCCCAGCACAGCTCCAACACTTCCAAAAGGTGTGGATATGCAGCTAAATTTTTCACACACACACATCTATCTTGCTCATGTGTGTATATACATATATGTATATCTTGGGAATGATAGATGGGGATTTTTTTTCCTTGGAGAAATAAATGTTTGTTCCCTCCTTTCATTCAGGATACAGCACTGGACTCTTTGGAATGCACCACCATCCACATCCCACCATGTTTATTATTACAGGTTCCAGAGATACCAAAGGGAGTGCAAGACACACCTTGAATCTCGAAATGCAGAACGTATAGCTGTGCCACTACCTCAGCTCTCCATTTGCCTTTTATTATGATTAATATTCAGAAAAGAACAGGATTTGAGAGGGAAGTTAAGAATCTTTGATGGATCAAGACTGTTCTCCTAGAGTGGTCCTGACATCTCTCTTCCCCCTTTCACCCTGCCCAGCAGAATCTTCTCCAAGACTCCTTGTTGGCCTTCAATAAGGACAGTATGTGTTGTGTAGCAGCTGCAAAAGGCCTCACAAATGCTGGCTGACAAGAAGTGACAGCTCTGTATATCTCTCACTGGCACTGACAGCTGACAGATGGATACCACTCACACACAGAAAAAAAGCCCCCAGGATGATTCGCCAACATTACTCCCTGTTCATAGAGGCCACATTTGATTGAGTGCTGCTCAGAATAATAAACCCATGTCGATCCATTGCAGAGCCAGTTTGCTTACAATGTCCTGATTTTTTTTCCCCCCTGAAACACGTACCAACATACACACAGAAGTCTTGCTTTGTTTTTCTCGCCTTAGCTTTGTTTGAGAAGAAAAGCTACCTAGCTCTATGCAGCTGCTTCTTAAAGCAAGGGAACAATGAGTACATAACTTAGCAACACTATGTTAGGGTTTTCCTCTCTGATAATCCTTCATCTCTCTTCATCAGTATGTTCATCATTGTCCTTCAGATTGTTTTTTTTCCTTTCCACTAATTAGCCCATTGTTGAAAATATTAGTGGTTGAGTTAGTCGAAAGACAGCAACATGAAACCGTCCAGGGGGAGGACAATGACACATATCAATGCAGAAAAATTAAAAATGGGGGGGAAAAAAAACAACAAAGAAAGAGAAATAGCAATAAACAAAAGGAGACATTCATCCATACAGACAGATAGATCTCAATGGAGAAAAACGGGAAAAAGAAACATGGAGTTTCTGCATCTGTGGTAGCTGATGAGTTCACTAATTTCCTTGGTTTTTGTTCCATTATCTTGTTCAAGCTGCTTAATTAGTAGACCCCGTAGGTGGACAGTTTTTGCCACTGTTGATCTGCTGTAGGAGAGCTATGTCATTGTATCCCTTAAAAAGCCTTGAAACGACTAATGTGAAGGAATCCATGTTGTTGTAATCTACGAGTCACCAGCATAAAATCTGAAGACTGGGAGGGGATCAAGAAGTCAACCATGACTGAGATGAATGAGAAGAGACATCTCGACTCTCATTATTAGCAATGATTATGTCATATTAAGCATTATCTCTAAAACAATTCCTGATATTTTTTGCAAAGATCTTTATATGTGTTTTCAGGTGAGACAAAACATTGCCACATTTCTGGTAAAGAAACAGAGGCAAAGAGGTGTGAAGGTCTATATATGCAAAATTTTCATCCCATCAGGAGGTCCAAATGAAAGTGCATAAAGTTAGATTCACAATGTGTGCCTAATCGGAGTAAAAAACTGATTAGACATTTAAAAATCCCTACAGATCCGGCTTGATCAGTCTGAGGTGAGGGGTGGTTTGGGACATGGAGCACCAGGGCTGGGAAGGAGGAGACACTGGGCCTGTGGCAGAAATGTTTGTGCCCAAAGTAAGTTCTGGTCAGCCATTTTGGACCTCTTTTGTGTTACCCACTATCTTGCCTGTACAAGACCTGAAAAGGAGTCTCCGCCTGTACCTCAGGGAACCTGAGGAATACGCATGGTCTGTAAGGTCTGGGCACTCTCCAGGACAAGGTGGGGCATGCTGTGACAGGCTGCCATCTGCCAGCGGAGGAGCCAGCCTAAGCCAGCTATGCATACAGACACACATGTACTTGTGGAGAGTCATCTGTGTTTTAGGCACCCCAGAAACTCTCTCTCCATTTGTGGGTTCAAGGTGTCAAAGACTGGTGGGTGCTAAATGGCTTCTGAGGGATGGGACCCCAGACTAAATCTTCCTTAGTGTCCTTTATAGGGTTTAGCAGTGACGATTTCGTGAAGGAGGCTGCACTAATGGAGGCCCAAGGGAAGAGTAAGGCTGCAGGGTCAAACCCCTGGTGTTATTGGTTTTACATTGGGAATTCTCATGTCTCTTGGTCCCTATGACCTGACCTCAACAGTGAAACATGAACAATATCAGATATCAGATTATCAGTATCAGATGGGCACGAAAAATGCTAGATCCAACCAATATCCACGTGAAAGGAAACTCATGTAGTCCAGGATAATACTGAATGAAGCTCATTTTTTTGCTCTTAAAAATATACCAAAAATTTATTTTGGCTGATGACATAGAACACTGCAGAAAAGAGGGCTTGGTTCAACTTTCCTTGTGTTATAATAGCCCTCTTTCATATCTTATACAACTGAAGAAACATTATATGCTAATACTTCAGCTAACAATAGCCATTCTACACAGATACGTCTGTTATCTACATAACTTCCCAAAGTGGGGGTGGCAGGCAGTATCTAGCTTCAGCAGGGTTTGAAGATTTGCATGATACAATACGTGCATGTAGCAGGAAAAAACAGAGGTGAAGTGTACAAGGAATTAAAAAAAACAACTTTTCTGTCAGTATCCTATAGGCCTAAAGACTGCTTGTAGATAATCATGGATTAATTGTGAATGTAAAGAAAGAGACACTTTTTTTATCAAAGCTGTAGCCTCAGGGCAAACTCTAGTGCCATGAAAGCCGAAATGTTTTCTTTTATCACAGTTCCTTTTCTGGCACCTGAAATTATTTCTTTCATGTCTGATAGTGAGGAACGAGGCAGCATAGCTCCCCAGAGATGAATGATTGTTACCATGGTCTCATAGCATATTGGCAGCCAATGTGTTATCCATGTACACCTGTCACTCAAACGGCAAAATGCAGATGTGGCACAAAAATCTCAGCTCAACCACTTGGAAGCCTCCCCTGCTCCATGTGCATGCACTACCCAAAACACATACGTCTTTATCAGCCCCCCTCCTCCCCTGGACGTGGATGTTTTTCAGCCAACACATATGTGAGTGCATTCAGATGTTATCAGGCCTGTTTAATGCAATGAACCTGCATTAGCATTTCTGCAGGGCAAACACAAATAAACAGAAATGCACTGAAAAAAATGTTTCAAACAAATTCCTTTGCAAGTCAGGCAGAGAGAGGAAGGGAGAGACTATAGCACACAAATGAGCCAATTTTCTTCATATGGAAGTGAACTAAGGCCTTTTTAATGAAGACTCCAAGGCTGGGAAGGGTAGGGGGGAAAGGGTGCATGCTTATTTACTTTTTGATTTTCTTCAGGCTTTGGGCAACTCACATCACTGTTGTCAGACAAGGCAAGGTGCTGAAAGTGTCTAAAGCCAAGCAGATAAAATTTTATTTTGATCTTAGGACTTGGGGGTAATTTGAATCCCAGCTAAAAGCTCAGCACTCAGGCAAATGAAGGAGTCAGGCAAAACAATTTTTTAGGAGATATTTTGTCTGGTACAGGTGTGGGAGGGGTCTTCTACTATGGGTGGAACAAAACTGCATTGGAAGAGGAAGAAAACAGCACATATGTATGGCTCTAAGGTTAACAAACATGTTGAAGTGGACTGGATTTGTCCATGTAAATGATCTGACATTTTTGGTCAGTGAGACAGAAACTATAGTGCAAAATGTAACGTGAACTCTTTTCTCTCCCTCTTTCTTTTTTCTTGAACAAATAGCCTGTTTAGCTCCTGGGCTAAAGTAAATAGTGTATTGCCATTTTTTTAAAGGGAAATATGACAAGGAACCCAAATGTGTTCATCTTAGATTTGTAAATCCATTGTTTTATTGAACCATTTGTCCATTCTTATAAGCTGATTTATAATAACTGTAATGTGATTCATCATGTCATCTTGTAAATAAATGTGACACTTCATTAAACACAGTAATCAAATTTAAGCCGTCCCACTTTCGTGCTAACAACTGAGATCTTTACAGCTCTATTGCTCTGAAGATACTCCTACTCTAATGAACGTAGTGTCAAGCAAAGAATAAAATGTAGCAGAGGTAGGTTTCTAAGAGGAGTGAGATACATTTTGAGTAAGTAGCCAGTAATGAAATTAGTAATGGCCCAAAATTTACTGTAACGATGGTTCTACAAGATATTCCTGTTGGGATATTTTATGTGAGTAAGGAATGGACAGTTTGAACATCTTGGAAAACCTGTTGTAGGATTAACAAAATCCTTTTAGAGCCTGAATTTCAGAAAGAATTTTTTCATGCTATTTTTGTGTTTGCCATCTGGAATGACACTGCAAGCTGGCAAACACAAGAATAATGTGAGATATTTCTATCACATACAGTTAGCTACAGATTCATCAGGGAATGTGAGCATCTGAGCATCAGTCAGATACCCATAATTATCCCAACTTTGACCTGCTTTCAGGTATCAAGCAGACCCCCTATTAAAATAAACTTTTGCTTTCTTTCAGAAAATGGTTGCCTCCATCTCCTGAGGGATAGGCATTCAAATCAAGGAAAATTCAAAGTAAGAATGGGGAAATAAGCACAGAATACAGCTTTTCTGTCTTGGTTGATAGTGATTTAACATGTTAACAACAGTAGTTCAGTGTTGTGAGCCAGATTTGTAGGTGGAGTAGATCAGGTGGAGTAGATAATTGTTTAGTACCTTGGTTGAGGATTTGGTCTACAGTCCTTAATTATGCCCTCTATTGATCAGTTGTAAAGAAAAAGCTTATTTCCATGGCCTTCCTCTCATACTGCTGCTATTCTAGAGATGGGTATGGAATTTGAGATCAGAACATTCAGATTTTCAAGCCAGGAATTTGGGTTGAAAAAGCAAGCAATGTAGCTGTCTTATTTTTAATCAACATTATTAGGATTGTGGTGTACTGCAAGGCAGAATGCCTGTTTCCTATTCACATGACTCTGTTTTAACCCTCGTTAGGTGGAAGCAATCACGACACTCAGAAAGTTAGACCCACTTCAGCTGCAGCCTGGAATACTAAATACATGAATATAAGTTCATGTATAGCTTTTCTACTAAAGTCTGATTTAGTTTTCCAAACAAAATTGGAGTCTTCTAAAATTGAAGACAGCTAAAGATAGATTTTAAGCAGACTGAAAGCGAGCAATGAGAACTGAATGAAAGACAGTCCTCAGAAACAGAAGAAGTGTTGAAAGGTAGTGAAAGCTGAGTTCCAAAATGGAAAAGCCCTAAGTATACAGGCGTGATAGAAGGTGCCAAGGAAATTCAACTCCAGTAGAAACTAGGGAAGATCTATCACTGTCTGTTAGAGGGTGCCCAGCATTTTCAAAGATCTGTATGTTAAACATCTAGCTTCATATTTCTAGTGAGAGAATGGAGGAGATCTCTGCATTGAGAGTCTGAGAAGCAGAGAGGGCCAGAAAAGATGAGAGTGTCTGTAACTGGAAAAACAAAATATGGGCAAACCAATGAAATAGCAACATAAGAGAAAGGAAGAGGAAAAAAACATTGTTTCAAGTTTGTTCTGTGAAGAAAATTTTACTATAACAAGAACACTAAGAGAACGTGCTTGAAAAAATTAATCAAAAAGAAAGGAAATCACCTTCTCTGGAAACTAAAACTATCTCAGAACTCTACAAAAGTTTACAGTTCAGGACTAACGAATAGATGGAGTGATCTTGGAGCTCACCTGTAGTAACACAAGCATCCTCCAAAGGAAATGAAGAGGTCCTGGGATGGGGTGATAACCAGTATTTGTTATATAGCCCTTAGCTAGGAAGCACCCTCAAGAAAATGTGTGAACAACCAGTCTCAAGGAAGAGATCGGGAATGACTTAATTTTATTTAAGTCATTAATGACTCAAATCTTCAGAAAGGATTAAACAATATTTGGATTGCACCTGATAATTATTTTTACTTGCATTGTACTACTTCGATTTGCAGCATTGAGAAGAAAAGACATATGTTCCTAAACAATTTCAGTTGTAGGTATTCTTTGGAGCAATGATCTTGTAATTGTATTCTTTACTGAAAAATTTAATTCAAGATGTCTTTATTTAGCAGACCAATCAAGCCCAAATATTTGAAGCTTAATCCATAATCTTGACTAGCTCAGGTGTGCCTGCCATTTGATAGAGCTAATCATTATCATGTGAAGTACTCCTGCCCCAGTGGTCAGTTCTGGCTGCCAAGAACAGGCAAATGCTGATGAGAAAATATGAAGTATCAGGTCTGAAAGACTTAGCTTGTCCTCATGTTGTCTTGGAGCAGTAGCTAGATTCTGCATTATCAGGATTTACTGTTATTTTTATGTGTTTTGAAGCAGCAAAATTACTAGATGCATATGGCTATTTTGTAACAGCATCTAGGATCCATAGCATTGAGATGGACACGCAGATTTCCTCCTACAAGGAGTTGAGAGGACTAAGACCTCAGAATGGGATCCAAAATAGTAGCACACTGTATAGGAAAGTTAAGCAACGTAGGAAGGAAATTAAGAAATGCAAAGAACCCAATAGATTTAAACTTTGAGGCATGGACTGCTGGGAAGTGTTTCCTCTTCAGTCTATATATATAGTATTTCAGCAGCACAGGATTTTGTTTAATACAGTGGGCCTAGTAGATGACACACTCAGACCAGACACAACCTCAGATTTAATTTCTTCTTCAGCCTGAGGCATTTCATAGAATCACAGAATTGTTTAGGTAGGAAGGAACATCTTGAGATCATCTAGTTGAATATGGTTGTTCAAGTATGGACCAGAAAGCTGCCCAGCACCTTGTTCAAAAGAGTTTTGAATGTCTTCAAGAGTGGATACTCCACAACTTTGTATTGGTTTGACCCTGACTGAGTGCCAAGGAACTCATCACACTCTCTCACTCCCCTCTGTGTGAACAGACAGGAGAGAAAAAAAAACTAAAGGGTTTCACGAACTTTGCAATAAGGACCATAAGAAACTCCTCACCAATTATTTCACAGGCAAAACAGGCACCAAATGGGAATATTAAGAATTTATTATTATCAAAATCAGAACTTAAGAGTGAGAAGTTCAATAGATCTTACAGATGCCTTTTCCCCCCACCCCTCCCTCTTTCTAAGATCTACCTTCTTCCTCCAGCGGCCCGGGCAGACAGGAATGAGGATTACAGTCAGATGTTGTTTCTGCCACTGCTCAGAGAGAGAAGTCCTACCCCTGTTTCCAGTAGGATGTCCCCCACGGAAGAGTCTTTCACAAAACTGCTTCATGTGAGTCCATCCCACGGACAACAGCTCTTCAGCTACTGCTGCCACATGGGTCACTTTTCCATAGGCTGAAGTCCTTCAGGTATAGGCTGCTCCGGCTTGGGTCCTACCAGGAAATCCTGCTGCAGCATGGTCTTCTCTTCACACAAGCTGCAGGACCCTGCCAGGCCCCTGCTCCAGACATGGGCCTCCCACGGGATCACAGACTCCTTCCAGGACCCACCTACTCCGGCATGGGCTCCTCCACAGGCTACAGGTGATTTTCCGCTCCCTATGGTCCCCCACGGGCTGCAGGGAGACAGCCTGCTTCACCATGGTCATCACCATGGGCTGCAGGGGCCCCATTCCAGTGCTAAGAGCATCTCCTCCCCCTCCTTCTCCACTGACCTTGGTGTCTGCATTGTTGGTAATCACAACTTCTCACCCTGCTCTTCTCTAGCAGCCATCTTCATCTGCCCTTTACCTTTTTTTTTCCCCTTCTTAAATATGTTATCATGGAGGCATTACTATGACCCCTGATTGACCTGGTCTTGGCCAGCAGCAGGTCCAGCCTGGAGCTGACTGACATTGGCTCTACTGGAAACGGGGGAAGCTTCCAGCAGCTTCTTGAAGAAGCCTCCCACATAGGCCCCCCACTACAGAAAAACCTGGCCACAGAAACCAAATACAAACCTCTTTTGGCAAACCTTTCCAAAGTTTTACCATCTGCACAGTAAAAAAGTATTCACATTGATTTTCCAATATTTTGATATGTGCCCATTGCCTTTTTTCCTGTCGTTAAGCACCACTGAGAACAGTCTGGCTTCCTCTTCTTCACTCCTTTCCATCAGGTATCCATGTCTCACTTGTGATAGAAATCCCAGATCTAGACATAGCATTCCAGGTATGTTTCTCCGGTGCTGAGTAGAGGGGAAGGTTCACCACTCTTGACCTGCTGGCAGCACTACTCCAACTGCATCCCAGAATGCTATTGGCCTCCTTCTCTGCAAGGGTGCTTTGCTGACTCATGGTCAGTTCATTATCCACTGGGATCTTCAGTCATCTCATCATGGTGGATCTCAAATTACATGGTCTGGTCATGATAGCAGTAAGCCTGTGCTGGCAGTGTGGAGTGACAGACTTGGAGTAGCAGTTTTTATGGTGTGTGGCCATTTACTCATTACAAGACAAAATAGCATATACTATTTTTCCAAGGAAAGTAACACAGCAGAAGACAATTTCAACTGAACCCCTCAGATATGACATTTTTACCATCCTAATGGACAAAAATATATACACTATCCTTTCTTGTTAAACAGAGCAGAATGGCATCAAAGACTTTTTGGAATGCAGTTAATGTTGTCAAATGGAGTTAGCTGTGTCCAGCAAAGTGTCACAAGTAGCCTGGGTGCAGAACAGGTGAAGTGTATGTATTTTTGCTGTTGCATTAAATGTTACTGGATTTGCCCTAGAAGCTCGCCAGCTACTCAAATTCTTGGAAACTTTAATTGTCGAGTGACCAAACACTCTTACCTGCCATGCTGGTAGACTTCAGATGCTAATCCATGGAAGAGCTGACCTATAACAAGGGAGGACTCCCAGTACTTCAAGCAATGAGGGCTGAAAGGACAAAGGTCATTCATTTAGGACACATTGGAAGAAAAGTCTGGAAAAAGAAAATACCATGGCGTTCTGGAATAAATGGGCCAATCAGGACAACTTGAAAAGAGCCAGTGCACTTTGGAATCACACATCTAATATTAATGAGTGCATAGCCCCTCTCAATGTGCCCTCCAAGTCATGGCAAAAAGGTAGTGTTGTCCTTTCTTTAACAAATAGTTTCCATTTTAATTTTAGAACAGATTTCTAGTCTTCTAAGATGGAGAGACAAGGAAAATGAAACACTTCATATTGATCTGTAAGTATAAAGGCTTCTTTGTACACCCTTTCTACCTGAAGAGGTAAAGTCCTAGAACCTAATGCAAAGCTTCTACAAAGTTTCCCTTGGTTTGCAAATCATTTGTTTTCCTTCAGTCCATAACTGGCCTCTCCAATAATGCCAGCCGAATTTGGCAGATAGCAAATCTATGCAGAGTGTAGAACTCCCGTTAGAGAAACAAAACCCCCAACCTGATCCTCTGCAAAGGAATTTTGGAAAAAAAAAATTAGGAATTAAAGCATCAAATGTCAGGTGACCATCTACTTGCCTTGTAATGCTTCATTATTTGTCTTTGATTTATCCTTATGCAATCTAGTGGTCAAATCTGTTACTCTAGCAAACTAGCTAGGTCTAACATTTTGGGTATTACAACAGGGAAGATTGAGTCTCCCTGCTTGTCCAGGAAAAGAGGATGGGCATGTAACAACTGATGTGACAAAAGGATCCAAAAAGTCCACATCTTAATTTTGAAAGGGTTAGAATACACATTTCATTAGCTTTTCTTTTTTTCTTTTAACCAACTGCTAATTAACTTTTCAACTTCTGAGCTTGTCTTGATGTTCACTAAACCAGTGACTGGCACCATTCTATGTTTCGCCATCCAAATACAGAGAATATAGTTGTAGGCTGTTGTTGATGCTGCCACGCATTGCTACTTGGTGGTATTAATATTGCTATTATTATTTACATATTTAATTACCTTATTGATACTATGCAGTTAGTATTACTAATCATAAGAAAATAAACATCATTTATGAACAGTTTATTAAAAAAATAGGTAACAAATGATTACTGACAGTACCTGAAACAGTTGCAGATTTTGTGTGTGCATGCCATGGATGATTTTAATTTGATATTATCATGATATAAGTCTGTTTTGATAAACTTAGACATCAACAAGTGACCTATATAGAACTATTTTTTTCCTCAGCAGAGAATGGATGAAAACTATAATTGTAGTGTGATTACCTTGTTTTAACTCTATTTAGCAAAAATAAAGAGAAAAGGAAAAAGAAAATGAAAAGTCTTTCATAAATCAGATTTTTCATCTTATGGCGGCTCCAGGTTTTTTTGTCTGGCTGTACATTATTTCTTCAGCTAGCACTTGAGAAATTATAGACCATTTCCTAAGAGATGCTGACCATCTCCTGACTATCTCTGGCTTTCAGGACATGACCTATTTTCAAAAAAAGGAAATCTTTGTCCAAAGCATTCATTTTGTAGGCTTTAAACACCTAAAATCACTTTGATAATAGCTCTGTGTTGCAGCTTCAGGTAATACTGCAGATTTAATGTTACTCAACTAAAATCTGACATAGGAGTAATGACATGGGTGTGACCTTGAGTGCTGGGTCAGGCCAGGGTCAGTTTTCTCAGTGGGAATCAGGACAATTTGCAAGAAGAGCTTTTGGAAACATGCCATAGGTAAGTTGTTGCTCCTTGTCCTCTGTTCTCGTACTCTCCAGGATGATAACCTCCTCTCTCTGAGCCCCATGTGACTCACAGGAGGTACATAGCAAGTGCAGTTTGACTGCGGTCTGTGTCATCCTGTGTCCTTCTAGTACTGCTGCATTTGCAGCACCAAATCCTGTGTGGGTTGCAAAAGTCACAGAAGAAGATGAGAACCCTTTGTACTACTGGCAGGACTAAGGTAGCTGTTTTAAAGTTGTCTTCCATTTCCTACCTGTTGCTGCTTGCACAGATCTCTTTTTTAATGTACTTAAATGTCAGTGATGATCTGTGAAAAACCATGCCCAGATACTGGCATTTTTAAATTTTTTAAATCCTTAATTTTTTAATTTTTAATTTTTTAAATCCTTAAAGGATTATTTAAGGGCCTCTTTTTCACCTTTCCTAGCAGCAAGTTGACTAGGACTTAGGATTTCATTATGTAGGGAAAAGTCCTATAACTACTGAAATCAGGGTCTGTAGTACAACCAAGGTATTACAGTGTCTTTGTATGGATGGGGCAAGGGGAGGAAGTAATAGAAGTCTTTTTATCCCAACACAAACACCTTTTCAACACAAAATTCTATCATCAAGATCAATGCTAAGAATCAAAAGTAGTAGAAGGAGAGAAAATTAAAGGACAAAGATGGAGTGAATAGAGGACCAGGAAATGAAAGAACAGGATGAAAACAGAAAAGGAGCAGGGAGAGGGTGTTGAAACTGAATGGGAAAAGCACAAAATGGAAGATATAATACAGGTCTACTTTTATACTGACATGAAAAATTCATCTTGGTGAATTTAAAAGCAATTGTGAATTCAAAAGTGCCCACTGATTTCTGACTTTAAGTAACAAAATCAGTATGCAATAAGCTCATGCGTATTCATATAGCTTATGCTCATTCATATACATATAATTGTAGGAAATTTATTTAGTAGAAAAATAAAGAGTTATGTGTGTAGGATTAGCAACAGTGCTTCTGAAAAGGCTTTAACCAGAACAGCTTCTTTTAAAATCTAAAAGATCAACCATTAGAAGGTTAACTGAAAAGGAAAATTCTTTCTGAACTAAATTTCTTGGAAAACATGGAAATGACCTTCCCTTCTCTCTTTTGAGAATTACTGACTTGCCATTGTTTAGCCCATTGACATATGCTCTGAATGGAACTGGGTATATTTGAGTGTAAGTGTAATTATATGTAAATACTATAATTTTATTACCATGATGCTACAGCTATTGATTACAGATAATTGCCTGAAGTCTACAGACATGATTGTATAAAGCTGATAGCTAGTATCATCTCTTGGGTGTCATCTCCACGTGCTATTGGAGGAAAATGAAATGAGACTTAAAAATACCATCCTATTTCAATAGATATCTGAAATCCAGAGGGTCAATATCTTATCGCACACTTTCTAAACTGAAAAAATTTAAACTGGATCTGAAAAGTGCCTGTAGAAATATAAATGTGGAAACTATTTTGGTTATTGTCTCCCAATGTATCAGATCAAATGCATGCATTTCTCAAATGGTATTCCTGTCACTGAGAAAGGAAAACCATTCCTTCCTTGAGGTTGTTATTTGTAACAGAGATTATACACGGAAAATTCTGTTTCTCTTGCTTTTAAATTGTCTTCAGATTTGCCTCACAACTCAGAAGTTATAAACTTCTTACATTTCATGTAAAATGTTTATAAGAGGATTTGTTCCTGCAGGTAGAATTCAGCTAACCATTACCTCAAAAGGTGAATCAAAACATTTTGAAGTTTGCTGTTCTGAGTTGTTCATATTTGTGTTGCATAAGTTTGAAATGTGAAAAAGGAAATGTCAACATCTTCACAAAAATTTTATCCCACTTTCCAGGCAATTCTAAGCTTCTATTCCCAAACTAACCAGATTGTCCTCCTGGTATGCGAGCTACAGCATGTTGTGGAGGGAGGATGAAAAATTTTAGAAATGTGCTTTTCCTTTCAAAATCAGCAGAAATTCCTTGGTACTGACTGCACCATGAAGAGAAAGCAAGACTGTTGAGTGTCTTTCCATAAGATTTTTCCCACTGTGCTGAAATTGTATTCAGCATTGGCAGAAACTAGGGAAATAGAAAAAAATAGTGACGATGAACCTTTCTTTCCACTCTTTATTTTCTCAAGCTGCCAGGGAGATTTGGAGATAAGAAATCAGGGAAGCCTCAGCATAGCTTAGCACAGCTTTTTTTTGAAATTAAAAGGTGGCTAAATCCCCATCATATCATCCCATTAGATGGGGCTCGCTCACAAGGTGTTTCTCTTGCTAAACATGAATTCATAGCCAGACCCATCATGAGCCCACAAAGTTCTAACACTTGAAAGTATGACAATCAAAGAGCATCTGGGCTTTAGATATTGTTGATGTACTAGGGGCCTGGTGAAAACCTGAATACACATCATACATATCTGTTCCTGTAAAGATATCTGCTATCTATTAATTAAAGGGTTTGTCATTTCGTTTCAATCAACACACCTGTCTTCTATTCATTATTTCTAGTAATCTCAAAATATTTAAATAGCCAGCAATAAAATGTTTGTTACATACCACTTTTCTCTCAAGCAAAGCCTCTTCAGCAAGCCCAATGCCAGTCATCAGCTTCACAGAATCAAAGGATCGTAGAATATACTGAGTTGGGAGGGACCCATAAGGATCATTGAGTCCAACTCTTGGCCCTGCACAGGACACCTTATGAGTCATACCATGGGCCTGAGAGTGTTGTCCAATTGCTTCTTGAATTCTGGCAGTTTTGGTGCTGTGACCAGTTCCCTGGTGATCCTGTTCCAGTGCTCAACCATACCCTAGGAGAAAATCTGTTTTCTTGTATTTAACCTAAACCTCCCCTTATTCAGCTTCATGCCATTTCCTCAAGTCCCGTCACTGGTCATGAGGGTGAAGAGACTAGTACTTGTCCCTCAACTTCCCCTTGTGAGACCTCGCAATGAGATCTCCCCTAAGTCTCCTTCAGGCTGAAAAAACCAAGTGATCTCAGCCCCTCCTCACAAGGCTTCACCTCCAGACCCTTCACTATCCTTGTAGCTTTCCTTTGGATGTTTAATGTCTTTCTTATATTGTGGTGCCCAAAACTGCACACAATATTCAAGGCCAGACTAGTGTAGGGAAAATCTCCTCCTTTGGCCAGCTGCTGAAGCTTTGCCTGATGCCCCCAAGGACATCATTGGTCCTCCTGGATGTCAGGGCACACTGCTGACTCATATTCAACTGATTCCCTAGTCTATACACAGGGTTACCTTGTCCCAGCTGCAGAATCCGGCACTTGCCATCGTTAAACTTCATACTGTTGGTGGTTTCCCATCTCTCTAATTTGTTAAGTTCTTGCTGCCCTTGAGGGAGTTGACAACTCCTCTCAATTTGGTGCCATCGGCAAAATTACTTAGTATTCCTTCAAGTTCTGCATCCAAATTGTTAATGAAGATGCTGAAGAAAACTGGTCTGAGAACGGAGCCCTGCGAACTTCACTACTGACAGTTCATCAGTCTTATGCTACCCCCATCACTATAACTCTTTGTGTCTGACCTATGAGCCAGTTGCTCACCCGTCATCTAACCTGGTTATTCAGCTGTATGCTGTACATTTTTCCAGAAGGATACTGTGAGAGACAGTATCAAAAGCTATGCTGGAGCTCAAAGTGCCTCTGTGGACAAAGCAATTCTCTGTGGAGGATGAGCTCATGCCCTGGATGTAGAGCCTGAGCTCATTGCTAGTCACCTCGGCACTGGTTTTGCCTCCCTGGTGCTGGAGAAGGGCTGAGCATGCCAGCCTGGCCATGGCTGGCTACCTGCTGTCTTGATGTTGTTCAGACAGGAAAGTCTGGAAGATTTTTTAATCTTGATTTTTTGAATTAAGATAAATGCTTGTCTTCGCATTTGTTATGGAGAAAAAAAAAATTGGTGTTGCTTACATGACTGAGTTAGTGTGATCTTCAAGCTCCTAAAGTGGCCATCCCACCTTCCTCTATGGTGGAGGAGTATTCTAAGTTCTGGATTGGACTTGTTCAGTCCTTTTAGTGCTAGAGAAAGCAAATAATAAAAATAGCATGATGACATGTGTCTTTCAAATCATGAAATGGCCACTGCAGGTGGTGACAGTTGTAAGAACTGGAAACTGCAGCCTTTAAAAGCTCACCAACTTTTTAATGAGACTAGGAAATGGTAGAGCAGAAGTTCATTCCCTGGACAATGATAACAACACAAGAAGGAAATGTACTAACCTAACCTGCTCTCTTTGCAGCCTGCAGCCTGGAGTCCTTCAGGACTCCCAACTATGCAGGGAGGAAGCCAGGAACACCTCCTTTGGGACCACTGCTAATTAGAATATCCCGAAATTCAATGTCAAAACCTGGCCAGAAGCTTTAAAGAGAAATTTCATATTTAATAACTCGATTAGAGTAACAGCACAGCTGCAGAGAATTTCTTCATGCTGGTAGCTTTTACATTTCAGGGGAAAGGAAATTCTGTGGCTTTTTTAAAAAATTTGTTATTTTTAGAGAATCTTAATGAGACCACAAAGCTGTGGTTTTGTTTGGTTACAAAGCCTGTAACATTGAAACAAGTAAAGGTCAGAGAAGCAGCCTTCAAATCTTTTAATTCTCTTTACTTTAAATTTTCATACACTGAACTCTCTGAAATATGCTGATGGAATAAACCAAAATATAGTGTGTGTCTTTAATGCTGCTTTTGTCACTAATAGAGTGGCAGATTGTGGAGGGGATCATATTGTTGCCAAGTATGCCTATGTTGTAAATAATAAAATTCCAGTAAAAGCCAGGTCTGGTCATGCAGAAGAATCTAAAGGTTTCCTATCAATGTGGTGAATCCCTTCTGCTAGCAAATAATTGTGAGCTATTTATAAATGCTCTTTTCTTCTACTTCTAAAATTTGTTTTGTTTATTGCAGTAGGCTACACCAACTAATATCTAAACTAACAATCTGAAATACTACTGGGCATAATAGCCCGGTTTTCTGTGGTACTTCCATACATTTAAGTTTAAGCCTCTGAATCCTTTTAAAATTGATGGAATGATGTATTTGTTTAAGATAAAGCATGTACTTGACATGTGGTGGGACATGGGCAAGAATGTGATAGCGTATTAGTCAGAGGTTAGTCACATGCTGGAAAACATTCTGGGAAGGCTTCATCATTTTTCAGAACACGAAGAGTGCAAAGGTTACAAATAAGCAAATATCGGCTTAATATTTTACAGTGGACGTTTATGTCAGTGCTGGTATTTCCCTTTAAAAAACTTCTTATTAGAATGTTTTATCTAGACCTTCTTTTATGAGACATTAATAGAGTCTTCATAAAACCATGGGTTAGTTAAAAACTTCTCTTAGATGATGGTGCCATTACTGGTGGGCCCATGCTGCTCTTTTGGCATTCATCAGCTGGAGGCAAGAGGGCTGTCTCATGGGGAGTTGAGAACTTGCAGGTTATCACTTTGATTAGCTGCTGTAGGCAACTGGTGGCTACTGTAATTACCTCCACAAGTCTGAAATGAATATACATTTCCTCTGACAAGGAAGTGGTAGGAATATATGCCAGTGGAAGCTTTAGGTTCCTATAATGCCATGGAGATCAAATTAAAAAAGGATAGAGAGAACCTGTTGCTATCATACTTCATTAATTAAACATCAATTTAGAAATACTATGGCATTGACAGGTTTGGAACTGCTGACACAGTTTGGCAGGGACAGATTTTCAAGTGGGTTAATGTGCAAGCCTTATGGAAGATAACAATAATGTTGTAATTGGGAGACTAACTCTTTAAAATATTGGTTTAAATTACAGTGTACAAACTCAGCCTGGTGATTTAAGTATTTTATATAAGTACTCTGGAGTAGTTCACTCATCAGCAGCCATCCATAGGCAGGACTAGGAGCAGACAGAGAGAGGTGTGCGGAGAGGAGAGGAAGGGGGGCACAAACTTTTGCACTGCTCGAATAGCGCAGGTCTGGGCTGGAGAGAAGCAACTCAGGGATGACAGGGGAAAAATGGGAAACCAGGAGCCAGCACTGCAGCTGAGATCCAAACAGCCTCCACATTTGCCTTCTTTCTCAATTTTGATTTACATCAGCCTCCTGTGTTGTTATTTCTTTTCCTAATTCAGAAACCTACTTCTGCCTGTTTCTTTGGGAGATGTGCCAACTGTCGGGCCTTGGTGGTGGAAAAAGTGCAGAAGCTCAGCTCCTGGCAGCTCCAGCTCCTTGAAATGCTCTGGGTATGTGAGCTGAATGGCAAATGCTGGGACAAGGTGCTTCAAGACAGGGCTGGCTGGCCAGCCCCACTGCTGCTGAGACAGACATCCCAGCGTGATGCCCACGATGTGCTGGAAAGCGCTCGAGGGAGCAGGCACAGCAGAGGAGACCTGCCCTGCTCCCCCACAGTCACCAGCATCACCTGTCAAAGGGCTGTCTGCTTGCAATCCACAGGGACAGGGGTGTCCCTAGACACCTGCCAATGGGTCAAAACCTCTGCAGGTTTTGGTTCAGTCCCAATTCATTTTCTGCCTTGTGTGGATGCATGTGCTGGTTTATTCATCAGTGATGTTTTCCCATCCTGAAAGTTATCTGACCATTCCCAGTCATGCAGTAGTCCAACAGTATAGAGGGATATTGAACAATGAGTCCAGTGGGCCATGTTGTTTTCTCTTTTCTGAAAGCACAAGTCCTTAAGAGGCAATGAAGCTGCATCTGTATCACTGAGAGTGAAATTTGGCCAAGTACTCCTGAATCAGGAAAAAAACAATAGATTGAAGGACACTGATATATTTTTGATATATTTTTGTCTTTTTCGCTAATATAGCTGCCATGAATACTTTTGGGTAATACGAGGTGAGAAATGAAAAAAAAAATTCCCTAAATTGGCTTTGATATCAGTTTTTAAGTGTTTGCATCTTCCTGGGAATTTATCATATCATAGCTTTGGAACTGAACTTGGAATATTTTACAAGGAGAAGATTTTATTAAGAGCATTATGTTTTCATACATAAAAAATTCAGTGGAGTCTGTATTCTTTCTCTTTCCTCTCAGGAAAACAAGTTGAGTATTTACCATTCACATTCTTCAGGATAAAAGTGGTGTGTGTGCTTTTCACACATTTTCTGCATAAATATTTTGAGGTTCCTGTAAAACAGGACAACTGCTTTTTTTATTCTTCATGAATCAGCCCCTATGTTTGAAACAAATCGTTGCAGCAACAAGGAATGACAGCATGACAGCCTAGTAGGTTATTAATGGGAGTGACAGCCTGCAAATCAGAAATCATGGCAGTGCATCTGTATGAACAGCAATTTGTGCTCAGTTGAATAACCAGGAAATCCAGAAAATCAGAAAAGGTTGGGGGAGAATATGAATCAAACAGAAACATTTTTAGACAACCCAAACTTTCTTGTAACAATTGGAATAGCAACATTCAAAAGTTTACTAGTACATATACTTAGGTTCACATATCTTTGTTTTGATGCCCACTAAAGACCTAAAATTAGGCAAAAGAAATGAGGGAAAACATTAAAATGTTAAAGTTTTTTATTATCTCCTACAGTGATGTCATCAGGAAAATGAAACTGCAGCCTACTTACCTGCTTCATCATACTTTGTGAACAAATTTTATTCTCTGTATGTTCCAGATATTCAATAGGAGAGCTCTATGACATGAATGTTGGAAATGTTCCACAAAGAACAATCTGTATAATTTATAAATGCAGGTGTTTGGGTTTTTTTTCCTATCCTCTGGTTCAGTTGTTCGTACAAGAGAACAGAGAAAAATCAAGCATATTCTATTTCTCTTTTGGAATGAATGGTGCTATGTAAAGTACAGGTGAGCACATTTCCAGTCTTAGCTTATATATAAGTTTACGGACCTGTAGATGTAGGGTCAAATTGTACATGCAGATGTTTTTAGCTTTTTTATATGCTCCTAAAATTCTCCTGATGGGCACACGAACTTTAATTTGCTGTCTTACTGTTAAAGATCGCTGATATCAGTCATCAATGATTTTATGGTGTACTTCTCAATAATGTCAGTGTCAATATTTTTATGAACTGAATGAACTCAAAAAGGGGTTTAAATTGTAGCTACATAGAAATTGCTGTAAATGACCACTTAGGATCAGAGTTAATAAAATTTCTGACTTCAGTCGCAATCCAGCAAGTGGAAAATTTGGCAGATCTAACCCCCAGATTCTGCAACATCTTGAGTTTAAACTTGTGCAGCTCAATTCAGATTTTGCTCTTTCAAATAGCGTCAGTTGTTTAACATAAGGGATATCAATTCCCCAGTGGTACATTCCAGGCATATTATTACTTGGACAGTAAAACTTTATTTTGATTTATGTGTTCACTGAGGACTGCAAACTCAAGGAATATGAACTGCTTTTTGCAGATACATGTTAAGCACAGTAATCTAGCTTTATTATTGTCCAGTGGTTGCTAAAAGTGGGAAAACCTGAACAAGGCAAGTGCAAGGAAGGCCCTAACATCAACACAGATGAACAATAACTACTCACCATTAGGAACATTTGTGTGATCAACAGATCATCCATACCTGAAGCATAAACTTTCAGTGCTCTAAAGGAAGAAAAAGAGACAGACCACATATAGTTATATGCAGTCAGAAGCCCCATTTCCTAAACTATATCTTCCTCCCCAAAGCAGTAAACTATTCCCTGGTTTGCCTGACTGTTTGATTTTATAAAAGTTAAAAAAAAAAAAAACGTGTCTGATAAATCTCAAAAATCCATTTTTCCATTAGATTTTTTTTTCCTAATAGGTTTTTCTTTTTCCCCATTTTAATATCAAGCATGCAGCCTTTGAATCCCATGTTTATTGCCAATGTTACAGTAGCAATTTTACATCTTTTCTTCATCAGCCTTTGTGTTTGATTTGCATTAAAAGTTAGCTTACTGCTATGGGTAACCCCCAGGCAGTGCTATCATTCTGCTCTTGAAGTGGAAAAGAAAAAAGGAGTGTGCCTTTTTGGATCACTGAAAAAATAAAATAAAATGAAACTGACTCAAAAGAAAACCCCCATTGGTTGAAAAGCTTTTTAATGTCAATACAAAACAAAAACAAAACGTGGTTTCTGAATGAAGTATCAAGACAAATAATCTTCTTGCCCATCTGTTATACTAAAATGGCCACTATGGTATTATGTGGTGAGGATACATGTGCCAGCAATGAGTGAGATAAAAGCAGACATATGCTGGCAAGAAAGAATAAAAAATGTTCATAATAAGTTATGAACTGAACCAGTCTGGAGAAATATAGTCAGACGTGACAGTACAGTATCTGCCAATCTATGTGTAAAGCAGATATTTCCACCACATATAATTGTTCCAGTTGCTTAGCACCTTCATCCCAAAGGACCTCAAGAATACAACATATCACCAGCATCAGCCTGAGTAAGGTTAACCCTAAATAAAAACTACCTCACTTTCCGTAGAAACTGCTCATGAATCTATCAAATGACCTTTGTGACAACTTGGCATTCCTGGAACAATTTCAGCTTACCTGTGAATATGTTCTAGGGTTTGACCAAACTGAAAAACAACTACTCTGCTTTTAAGTAATAACAAAACCAGAAAATACATTTTTTTAAGGTTTATCTCTGTGAATTTTGTGAGTTGTACATGAGATAAATTGAAGTATACTAGAGATTGCCTCTTACCTTTGTAAATCGTAAGATCGGTAATGACTGAAAGCCCTAACACCTTGGAAGTCTGCAGTTTGTATGCAATAAATGGATCTTCTTACTTACAGTCCTGGAAAACTTCGATTTGTCTGAAGAATAAAACAAAGATGGTGACACAGAGGCTTCTTCATGCTCTGCTGCCAATGAGCCTTGTCTTACCTTCTGGTTGAAAAATGGTATTTCCTACAGGAAATTCCAAGAATTTAACATATGGATTCACTCCAAATTGAAAGAAGTCCAAATCTCAAATTTTCCCACAAAATGAAGCTTTCCAAAGTATTTCATTTTGATTGCACTGAAACACTGGAATGGAAGATTCACATTAAAGTCTCCAGAAACACTAGCACTAGGAACTGTAGAGGACTAGAGAGGGCACATTTCCTGTGCACCTTTAAAAACACTACTCCATTTGATCTTTGGTCTCATTTTAAAGTAGACCTATTCTCCACAGTTAAGATGGCACTGCAGAGAAGGCATAGAGAGGAGCAATGTGTAAAAACAAACACACACAACATCCACAGCAGTCACTTTGCTCTCTTCATGCCATTAACTTCAGGACTCAGTTTTGCAGCCTGGTCCTTCCACAGAGGTTGAACTCTTGAGCAGTGGACAGTCTTACCAAATTTACACCACAAGAGCTTAACCTGAAGTAACCTCAGCAGGCTTTCACTACCTGCCATGTAATGTTTTCTATCAGCCCCTTCTTCCTTCCCTGTGTGTTGTGCCCAACAGCACATCATGTCTTCACATAGATTACTGTTCTGCTGTGGAACACCAAGTAGTGGCCAGAAAACAAGTGTGCTGACTGAGGGTGGTGCCTTCTCCAACAGTTTGTATTGTGTCATCATTATCTTATCATCTATATTAATATTTTTCACATTTTCCCCTTCACAGCATATTAAAATTACAAGTTTTGTGGGACAAATACAGTACATGATAATATTTATTGTATCTTGGCACTGAAAAGTAGGTCCTTGTGTTCATAACCATACAGAAATTCAGGGATTGCTGCTGAACTGCAAACATGAAGAAGCTGGTGAGCAAAACTACATTAAAATTTTGCAGGAAGAGCTTAAATATATTTTGTTTTTCAGGAATTTAGGGATCTAAAACACTATGTGTATAAGAGAAATGTGAAGTAATTTATTTAATTCAATTTTTTCTTTACATTTAATGTCCATTATAATGTTGGCAATGTTATGGGCTAGTCTTCAGAGACTCATGGGGGAATGAAATTAGAAAAGGAATCTTGCAGGGAGGGATAAGTTCATAACAGGAGATAAGGCACTGGAACCTGGCAAGGTCAAGGTTCCTCTTGGAAAAACCAGGCTCAACTCCTGTTGAGTTCCAGCAGGACAGAAAACTGAATTTGGCAGCCTGTTATGGTTTGTTTTGAGGAAAACTTTTTTCCACTTTTGTTTGCAGACGGGGGGTGTGCCTGCCCAGCCCCGCGGCGGCCCCGGAGCCTCCTGCCTGCCGTGGTGCCTCGGACCGGCCCCC
>WEIV01008270.1:84406-96981 GCA_013390005.1 Calyptomena viridis
GTTTTGGTTTTCGATACATAATATATATACATATATACAGTTTATTTGTTTGTTGTTAATAAAATTCTTTCTATCCTTATACTCAAAGTCTCGAACAATTTGATATTGGATTCACTTTTAATTTGTTTCAACTCTCTCTCCCCCTCAAACGGAGACACAGCCCAAACAACACAACGGACATAACCTCAGGGAATAGCCTGAAGTTGTGTCAGGGGAGGTTTAGGTTAGATATTAGAATAGGATTCTTCACCCAGAGGGTGGTAGGGCACTAGAACAGGCTCCCCAGGGAAGTGGTCACTGCACCAAGCCTGACAGAGTTCAAGAAGCATTTGGATGCTACGCTCAGGCCCATGGTGTGATTCTTGAGATAGTCCTGTGCAGGTCCAGGATGTGGACTCAATGATCCTTGTGGTACCCTTCCAACTTGGCATATTCTGTGACTCCTTGATTCTGTGATTCTGTATCTGGTGACTAAGTAGACCTTCTTCTTCCTGAGGAGTCCATGAATGCAAGCTCAGACAATTCCTCCTCTGTTGTTCTACCAAATAATCTATACCAAGGATTTACTATCGCCTTTGATAATACTGGGCAAATTTTTGGTAAAATTAGCCACTACACTCGTCTTAATGAAATTAATTCACACTCATCTCAGTGAGATTAATTCTCAGAACAAGCATTGAACATGAATCAAAACCACAGTGCAGCACAACACACACTGCTTTGGGCTATTTAGATCTCGGTCTGCTATTGAACAAAATCTATTGCTATTGACAAAATCTAGAGATTGTGTCTGTTATTGTAAGTAAAGCATCAGATTCAATATAAACACCGTGGTTCATTCTGTTTCCCTCCAATACTTTTTTGGATTTCCCCTTTAGACTTCTTTTGTCCTTTCTCTCTCTACCATAGTGGAGATACTGAGATAAGCAAGGTTCACTTTTATTAAAATTTGCTATGAGCAATGGAATTAGGATAAATTTGCATCCAAAACCAATCAAATAGTTTAGGAGAAGAGAAAGATTAATCGTGGGAGAGTAGATGAGATGGAGATGAATATACCAGCTTAAATTTCTCTAGACTTTTGGTAATGACTATTCATGAATGATAGAAAATACCAGATTCTCAAATCTGGAAGAATTATGTGGCAACCACAATGCATGTGCTGCACAAGTAGTGAGATCTTCTACTCATGTGTTCCTTCAGCATAAAGCAGGGGAGTGACTCAAGGGCATGGTCAGATTTTATGTTTTTATAGTACTCAGAAACTTTATGATAAGTGTTTTCAAGTTGTTGGCAGAAAATGTAATTTCAAAAATCCTTCAGCCTTTTTAACTTGCTTTAGCATGGAAAAAGACAAGGTACTTTGAAATCCCAACTGCTTCTCTGATTAGCCAACATGCTCTGTCTGGTCTAATATGTGCATTTGCAGTTGTGAATCTGCTTCATTGTATTACATGCTTTCCAGTGCTGCATAAGTAAGCAACTTGATGACTGCAAAGGGCTCTTGAGCCATCTACAAATGTTTCTCCTTGTTGCACAGAGGAAAAAGAATCCAGTTGTGAGGACACTCATTAATTACTTGGTCCAACAAGGGCTTCCTCTGATATGTTGTTCAAGTAATTTAGAACCTGTTTGTAGGTGGTTTTTACTAACTACAGTGGTGGTCTTGGATGGCTATTTGATTCCTGAGTCAAAACCTATTTGGAAATCTGTGAATATTAACATTTTCACTTGTAGAATTCCCATAATGTCCAGAGTTCTGTTTCTGTGCATAAACAGAAGTACCATCACTTTAACAGAAAAATCAAGCAGTTTGGTGTTTCTCTAATATCTGAATCTAGCTGGGATCCATGTACGGTCCTGAAATGTCCAATCGATCTAGTATAGTAGATTTAATTTGAGCTTGTCTTGGCAACAGTCTTGCTCAGCTCAATAAAAAATAGAGCATTACTTAAAGATAATTCATGCTCCCCATTCTTGTGATGTAATTAAAATTAGGGTACTCACTGCAGATGTAGAAGACTTACTTTCAATTCCCCAGCTTCAGGGAGTATTTACCCGTATTCTTCATCTTTTAGCAAACTTTACTGTGGTGTTTCCTCCTGAAACTCTGCCACTAGGCAGAAAGACATAAAAGAGTAGTTTTTACAGAAGGAGAATTCCGGCAAAACTGCAATATTAGACTTTTATGGATTAGATACTGAATGTATAGACTGTACTTACTGGGTACAGCTTTACTTTAGATTGGACTCAGGATTGGATGAATTTACAGCTGAAGGAAACTATTCCTTTTTTCTGTCTATCATGTCTTGTCACGATTGCCAGGACACATGTTCAAGGTCACAGTACTGAGGCTCCATATCTTTCACCTTCTACCCACATACAGGGTCAATATTTCGTGTAGTTAATTCCATTTTGGTAATTAGAGGTCAATTTCAGGTATCTTTTTAATATTTTTGCAGACTAATTTTAATAATCTGGTTTTATATTGTTTATTCTAAATAGTGTCCACAGCAGATGTGCTGATCTCCATGGTGTACATGAATCAGTAGAAGAGGTTACCCAACTGTGTCCCATAAATGAGGCCACAAATGTGGGTCTTCTGGGCAGTATTCACTTCTAGAAGCCAAATACTTTAATCTAAGCTGACTGAGGACATCTTTGGGCACAAAACCGAAGCATGGCTTGGACCCGTGCCTCAGCAGCTGCAATGAGATATCTTTACTGTTCAAGCACTGCATTTTGGCAGAGTGTGTGTGTATGCAGCCAGTACAGATCTCCCAGATTCTTACACTGAATCTAGAATTATTTCTTGGTTTAATCTTGTCTTTTTTTTCTTGATGGTATCTATTTTGTATCACAGTTTTCAAGCTTTTCATCTGTGTTATTCAAGAACAAACTGGTTTTTAAATGTTTAGACCAGCTTGCTGCTGTGATTAAAACAACTAAGGATTAGGAATTCCCAGAATGGGCATGCAGTGAAGAGAAAGCAAATGGGTCATGGCTATGAGAAAGTGACATACCTGTGGAGAGAGAGAAGTCTTATTTCCAGGTACCCACCAACAAAGTCTGAACCGCTAAATTTCTAAAATTAATTTCATATGAAGAAATTGACTTGTTACTCATCCTTAGTTTTCATACTCAGTACTTACATACTGAGTCATGCTGCTGCATACTTGCAGAGTTTTTCAGCTTGACTGTCCAGATTCGAAATTTAGACCTTCCTGTTGCATCCCTGCCCCAACAATTATGAGAAACAGTAGAACTTTATCTTCTACGTATGTTTCTGTTCACACAGAAAATTTGATGGGGAGATTATTTTACTGAGCCTTGTAAATGAACAAGTTTTTCCTCTGCCTTATTTTGCTAGTCCTTCAGAGTGATTACCAACATGAAGCGAGGTTTGCTGACATGGGCAGAATACAGAGATCCTGCTTGCTGCTGCAGGGAGAAAAATCTGTGTGGCCAAAGCTCATTTGGAGTTGAAGCTGGTCACAAATGTGGGGGACAATAAAAATAATTTTTTCAAATATGTTAATGACAATAGGCAGTGTAGAAATGTCATTGGGCCATTACAGAAAGAGGATGGTCACCTCACAAACACAGACAGAGACAAGGCAGAGGTGTTTAAGGCTTTCTTTGCCTCTGTCTTCAACATGGATGGTGGACCAAGATGGTCTTAGTGCCCTGACCTGGAGGACCATGGCTCTGAGAATGATCAACTCCCAGTCCACTCTGAATTGTGTGGGATCTATTGCTTCAGCTGAATCCCTACAAATCTATGAGGCTTGATGGAATTCATCCCAGAATCCTCAGAGTTGGCTGATGTCATCATAAAATCTCTCGATGATTTCTGAGTGGTCTTGGGAATCTAGAGAGGTCGCAGCTGACTGGAAGCTGGTGAATGTTGTCCTGATTTTCAAGAAGGGCAAGAAACAGAAACCCAGAAACTACAAGCTTGTCGGTCTTACTCCAGTGCCTGGTAAAATTATGGAGAAGCTTATTCTGGGAGGTGTTGAAAAATACCTGAAAGACGACACAGTCATTCATCACAGCCAGTACAGTTTCATGAGAGGGAAGTCCCGCTTATCAAACCAGATTTCCTTCTATGACAAGGTAACTCTCACAGTTGCTCAAGGGAAGCAAGTTGGATTTCAGTAAAGCTTTTGACACTGTTTCTCACAGTAACCTTATGGACAAAATGTCCAGCTCTCAGCTGGATAAACATCTCATGTGGTGGGTGAGCAATTGGCTCACAGGTTGAGCACAGAGGGTAACAGTGAATGGGGTGACATCAGACTGGTGACCTGTCACTACTGGGGTTCCACAGGGCTCCATCTTAAGGCCCTGTGCTCTTCAACACCTTCATAAATGACTTGGATGCAGGACTTGTACAGATTGGGGAATGAGATGCTGGAAAGCAGTGCCACAGGAAGTGACTTGGGCATTCTGGTCGATGGCAAGTTGAATATGAGTCAGCAGTGCCCTGGCAGCCTGGAGGGCCAACCGTGTGCTTGGGGGGCATCAGGCAAAGCATCGTCACCTGGTCAAGGGGGGTGATTGTCCAGCTCTGCTCTGCACTGGAGCAGCGTCACCTTGAATATTGTGTGCAGTTTCGGGCACCACAATATAAAAAATTATGAAGCTCTTAGAGAGGTGAATGTGAAGGACCTTGAGAGGAAGCCATATGAGGAGCAGCTGGGGTCTCTCGGTCTGTTTAGCCTGCAGAAAAGGAGACTGAGGGGAGACCACATCACAGTTACAACTTCCTCGTGAGGGAAAGAGGAGGGGCAGACACTGTTCTCTTCTCTGTGGTGACGAGTGACAAGACCTGCGGGAATGGCCTGAAGTTGTGTCAGGGGAGGTTTAGGTTAGATATTAGAATAGGATTCTTCACCCAGAGGGTGGTAGGGCACTAGAACAAGCTCCCCAGGGAAGTGGTCACAGCACTAAGCCTGACAGAGTTCAAGAAGAATTTGGATGCTACGCTCAGGCTCATGGTGTGATTCTTGAGATAGTCCTGTGCAGGGCCAGGATTTGGACTCAATGATCCTTGTGGGTCCCTTCCAACTTGGAATATTCTGTGATTCTGTGGTATGATCAAGACAATATTACAAAAAAGTATCTGTCTTCTTCCTTTTACTTCTTTATAGTAGAGAAGAAGCCAACATTTTGTTAAGTTCCCTCTGCACACTAATCCAAGAGCTCTGTGAATCACAGCTGAAGATAACCTGATGCTTGGTATTTCAGGAGAAACCATTTCTAGAATTTTAATACTACAAATCCTGTTCTTACTCCTCATTTTTCTGTCTGACCA
The DNA here is from genome assembly GCA_013390005.1 of Calyptomena viridis. NCBI lineage: Eukaryota > Metazoa > Chordata > Aves > Passeriformes > Eurylaimidae > Calyptomena > Calyptomena viridis. The sequence goes on from WEIV01008270.1 coordinate 89,724, forward strand.
TTTTTATCACTTTAATCAAATTTTATTCAGGTTGTCTCTTCTTGAGTTCTTAAACTGGGAACACTAACAATCACCTGAATGCAAAGTTTACTGTGTGATTGTCATTAGTCTCATACTGCAGCTGTAATTTTTTGAATTACAGAAAATATCTATGAAATATAAATACAGAAGTTAAATTAAATTAAATTGCAGTGACAGTAGAAATGAGGTCAATATAATAAACCTGCAACACTAGATAGAATGTAAAGAATATGCTAGTGGATAATAGGGGATGAAATCAGGTAATTCTGTTCTTAAAGCCATAAATATAAAGATTCTCTAAGTGGTAAAAGTTAAATTTCTCTGTATAATGACTAATAACATTTAACTACATTTAAGAGGTTGGCTCAGCTGTTAGTAATGTAAATGGGAAGAGCCCATTTAATATGTCGGAAGATGGCTAAGACTTCAAGTGGTCTAAGTTTTCTAAGCACTAAATAAATATAGTGCAAATATGCAAAGCTCCAGAAAACCCTATAGAAAAGATGTGCAACATGGGTCAGAGTGCTTGTAGTTTATGAGTGTGGAATACATAGCTCCATACTTTCTGAGGAACAGCTTGTGTTGCTCTTTGTTGTTGTTGGCAGCATGAGTGGTAGGCTAACATCGCTTTTCCCTACAGAATTTAGAGCAATTACGTTTAGAAAACAGAGAAAGACTGGGACATCTGAACATCTGATGTCTAAAGAACAGAAAGGATGCACCCAAGGGGCTGTGTACAGTGACATGTTGAAGAGTCCTGCTTCCTAACAGTCATTGCTGGACAAATAGTCTGGATTGTCTTGTTTATTTTCTGTCTTGCAATTTTTGGATTTCCCTCTTGCAAGAGAAGGGAAGTAGTATGTATATGTGGTGGGGAAGAAAGGAAGGGAGAAAGAAAAGGGGAGAGTAGGAATAGCCTGCTCTGGCCCCCACACGGGGCCAGAACAAATAAACTTTTGAATCTGGAAAAGATATAGCTCTCAAGGTACCGTCAGTTTAAAGGAAGGGCAGTGTCCAAGGTATATAAGGTATTTTCTCCTTACAGAGTTGTCAGCTGATTCAGTCCATACAGGATCTTGAAATTAAATACTTAAATAATGCTATACTGAAGTAAGTGTTGTAAAGAGCAAATAAAACTAAAAAGCCAGTATCACACATTTTGATTCATGTAAATTGACTCTACCCATACAAAAACTCTCACTGGCTTCAATAACTTAAGACTAATTGGATTACTTAATATTTGTAGTATCTGGGCTTTAACTACTAATATGAATAACTAGAAACCTAACATTACAAATCAAATGTGCAAAGCTATACTTTAATTCCTGCATTGCTGTGACTCATAGATCCTTCAAATAGTTTTGAAATATTTTTTTGCATACCAACATGTAACTGCTTCTGTGTAAAAAACTATGCAGAAAAGGTACTGCAGGAGGAAGGAAGTATTGTTTTAGTGATGAAGAAGTAAGCCTAGGGAGCAGATTTTATTGCTATAGTATACAACACTATGCTGTCAAAGTCAGCTGTGGAAACTGATATAAACTATACAGGAGTTAGTATAAGGAGTTGATGTAGGTCTGTCCATAGCAGAATTGATTTTACCACTCCTGTTTAATACATTTGATTTCATCGAAGATCAGATTTTCCTGAGAGTAAAAAAAAAAAAATATCAGGATTCCAAATTTGACTCCGATATTGAAAGTCACCCAAATATTCTGGGTCAGTTCTGCCATAAATCCCTCTGCCTCCTCCACCTTATCTGTAGGAAAAGGGAGATTTATATGAAGGGAAGGACTATTGACTTCTCTGTACAGGTAGAAGTGTTAATGATAAACAGATTGAGTTCTTTGCCAAAGGACTTAAAAACAGAACAAAGGCTTGACTGGACAACGCAGTCAGCTCCTTTCCATTTTGGTTTATTATACAATGCAAAGTAAAATGTTGTTTAGTTAGGTAGTCACATATAATACTGCCCAGAGTCCAAATCTTGCCATTCTTGCTACACACATTGTATTCAGTTTACATTATTGCAATATATGTGTTTTGAATTGTTGGCATGTAATGGCATAATTCTGCATCCTTTGAGCATTTCTGATATTCTTCTTCAAATATATGGAGTGAAAGAGATCACATACCAGAATAGTGTATTCTTCCTCTTCTAAACAACAAAAAACTAGGCCATCTATCAGATTGTCAGGCTCATATTTTTTGTAACCATGTATATAACACACTCCAACTGGATGAACAACTGTCAGAGTAGTTTCTTGTCAGCAAGTGGGTTAAAGTTTGCTAATGCATATGTACACGTGCAGGTATTCTTATCCTTTTCTTATTAAGATCAATAACAAGATTTCCAAATATGTTTGCAGTCATGATTTACTCTGGATGCACTAGCTTTCTTTTGTTCTTTGGCCCACCTGTCTCTGTTATCTTTTTGCAATATATTTGTCCACCATGTGAGAAAATTTTCAGTGGGTGAAATCTGGAAAGATAAATAGTATAAGTGAATTTTGTTCTTCCCAGAAATCTAAAGTAAACAGTTTGTCTCTAACCATTTGTTATGGTTTAACCCCAGCCAGCAACCAAGCCCCAGGCAGTCACTTGCTCCTTCCTCTACCAGTGGCATTAGGGATAGAGTCAGAAGAGTAAAAGGTAGAAAACTGATAGGTTGATGTAAAGACAGTTTAACAGGGAAGTAAAAGCCACACACATGAGCAAAGCAAAACAAGGAATTCATTCACCACTTTCTGTGGGCAGGCAGGTGGTCAGCCACCTCCACATCACATGTAATGCCAAGTAACTCTGGAAAGTCAAACACTGTCACTTCAAATGTCCCCCTATTCTTTCTTCTGCCCCCTACTTTATATACTGATCATGATGTCATATGGTATGGAATATCCCTTTGGTCAGTTGGGATTACCAGTCCCAGCTGTGTCTCCTCCCATCTTCTCATGCATCCTCAGTGTCCTCACCAGCACAGCAATATGAAAACCAGAAAAGGCCTTGTCTCTTTGTAATGGCTGCTCAGCAACAACAAAAACATCTCTATATTATACTCAAGGCACAGCCCCCTACCAGTCACTGTGAAAATGATTAACTCTACCCCAACCAAAATCAACACACCATTCTATTGCCACATTTTTCAGGTCATTCAGGATATTAACTGGTTTATGGTCTCTTTTGGTGTCCCTTATGAATGTCATAAGCCATGCACATCTTGAAAAATTATATTGCAAGCCTGAAGGTCCTACTCTAGGATCAATTTTTTTTTTGTGTAATTAATTGTATATCACAGGCGTATATGAAGACGATGAAGAAATTAAACTAGTCCAGATTATTCAGAAACATCCCCTCAGTAAAGGCCATACTGGAAGGAAATGCATGCTTATGGACTAAGATGAATTTTCTTTAGGGCAGACATGAAAAGCTGCTTCATAAACATATTCCCAAATCTGTGTTATTCAAAATTGATACAGGTGGTCTTACCACCTTCCTAAGTATATAGGTATTTTTAGGATAGTCCTAGTCTTTAAGATAGACAAAATGACAAACAAGTGCTTTATCAACTTCTCTCCACAGACTGGACAGAGAACCTGATTTGGTAACTCCAAATACTTAGCAATCTGAACTGCCCTCTTGGTAGAAGAATTCTCAGTAATGCCTGTGATTAAGTAAGGTGTCTGTGGTAGCTGATCTGAGTATGTCTTACAGTAATTACTTTAAATGCTCAAAGAGCATATATATCTCAGTGTCTGTGGGCATCGCCTCCAGAATCCCAAAGATCTATAACAAGATATTGCCAGAATGCTAAGAATCACACCACTGAAAAAGAAATTGAAAGCATTCATTCCCACAGTTTGGCATAAATATTTTTTTTTCAATTAAACAAGATGCTCTGAGCAGCATAAATCATCTGTATAGTTCTGTTTGGTCTGGTACTTAATCAGTTACTTTCCTGAGCATTGAATGCCCAACACTTAACTTTTTAGCTGTCCTCTCAGATAAATGCCATCAATTTGCAAGGTGATTTAGAATGCAAATCATGAACAGAGTTCAATACCAGTAGCGTTAGTTCTTTATTAATCAGGACCCTATAAAACTTCATCGATATCTATATTAAACACTTATTGACCAAAATTTTATGAAAACCTTATTGACAATGGGCTAGTGTTCTCAATATCAATCTAAATCATTGGGAAAGGCACAGGCACTGGTTCATAATTTTTTAATTATCCTTACTTATATAGTACTTATATCTGGAATAAACAGATACAACTACATGTGCTTGCATGGATGCGAAAAATCCAATTGTCAGATCATGTAAGAAGAAAGCAAAATATTGTATTTTCTGAATCATATAATAAAACCATATTAAAGATTATAAGGAGGAAAAAAGCAACTTATAATACACTTTAAAAGTTGGAATTGAAAGAGTAAGCAATATCACAAGAAACAACAGCCTAGTTATCTGCCTGCAAAGCTTATTTCACTATGAATATTTACTTTTTCTTGATTCAGAAGCTGCCAAGTTAAAAATCCTACTCTAGTTGAAGTTAAGAGTGTTTTGTCTTTGATTTACCTTGTGTGAAACCAAAAGGGGTCTGATTAAGATCTAGCTGACCAAGATTCTGTGTTATTATCCAAAGGCAGTAACATTGTCAGTAATGAAAAATATGGCATATCCAGGTAACAGAATAATCCCAAACAGCAAATTGAGGATATAACAAAATATTTTGGGATTTAGTTTTTAGGAAAAGAATTAGGTACCTTCCTAACTTCACTGTTGTTGGGCAGCAGACGAAGTTTTCTAAGTGGCTTTATGCCAATTTAGACAGGTCAGTGCTGAAAGAACCTGTGAGAAGTAGGTTAATCCAGATTTTTGGTTGTTTTATTATGTAATATCAATGTAAAACGGTTGCATCTGGATTGAACAGCTATTTAAATACTACAGAAAATTGTTTATTAAGGATTTTTCTTCATTACTCCCACTTTATGGTAACTTAAAGTCCTCCTGAAGATAGCAAGGCAATTCAGGTTTAAGGTGTTGCTTGACACAAATACAGCTAGCCAGCCAGAATCAAATCCAAACCTCTAATATCTACTTATTAAAATGGTGTCAATTTAGGAAAAAAAAAAAAAAAGGCTGCCATTAGCACTTCCTCATTTATGGGCTACTGTGCTTCTTGCATAGAATGGTAACCAAAGATTTTTCCTTATAAAACCCCTGTATTTTCTAAAATAACACTACATGGGAAACACCTCAATAAAAATACAAATTCTGATTCATTTACATTTTGCAAAATTATGTATTTCTTTAAAAATTTTTGAAAACATTTTAGAAAGAAAAAAACAAATTTTTTTTCTTCAATGTTATTTAAAGTTTAAATTGTATTATAAATGTGTTAAATATTAATATCCTAAAAAACACCATCTATTTAAAGCTTTTCATTTTGTAAAAGCAAATAGTTTTGTTCAACTTGAAATTTCCTTTCACCTTGTCAGTATACCAGAAATTTGTTTCCAAATGCGACAATGATATTTTCCTTGATGTTATGGAACTGCTACTGCATTAAAACCAAAACAAACAACACCCCCAACCCCCCATCTTATCTGTACTTAAAAAGATAAACTGAATCTAAACTTCATTTTTGGCCTCAGGTTCTATCAGCCCTCTGCATGTTGTATGCTGTTTAGTATGTGTCAAAGAAAAGGAGTTCACAAGTCATCTCCATAGCTTGTCGTATGTGCAATCTAATTTGATGTACATATAGTAGCAGAGTATCCTGTAGCAAGAAGAAAACTTTTGACCTTTCCTGCTTTTGGAGAATGCATAGAGTTGAGGATTCATCCAAATTGTTCTGGGTACACATGACATGATGTATGGTGCTAGAAATGTTTCTTACTGCAGCAATCAGGATGCTTTCATCAGTCTGTGGACACAGACTGACTGACCTTAACTAACCCAGTTGTTTAAGGGCAATATATGACCCAAAAATGAACTTCTCTGCTATGAGAGGAACTAGTCTGCATATGAAAAGGTTTGCTTTAGCTATGTTCAGGTTCTGTTCAGAGGCTCAGGTCAGCTTTTATTTTATCTGCAACCATTCAATCGTTAATATGAATTATATTCTAGTTCTAGAAGTAGAAAAAAACTTCATCTATTTGGCTTGTAATAATTTGGGTGTGCTTGGTACATAAATTACCTACTGCTACCGTACTTAGATGGCCAACAATTGTCACAGAGAATAGAAGCTTTCAAATTGCATCTATTTAAAGAAAAAGAAGTGTTGCTCAGCAGAGGCTATTTCACTCACTCACCCCATGATTAAAAACTTGTTGGTTAAAGATTTAAATGGGTTTAGGATTGGCATGGTGTCACCATTGTGCAAATCCTTTGTTAAATAATAGAAAACTCTGTTAGGGTTACACAGTGTGTGATTTATGCAACAAAGCCCTTATGAGCTATGTTTGTCAAAGGCAGCTCATAATTCTAGATTGTTTCACTGAAGAGCAAAGAATATTTTTGTTGTGGTGGTGGGTGGGAAAAGATTTGTTTTCTTGCTACATTCAGTGTGGTAAAGATTTCTCTCTCTCTTTAGACACCTTTCACATGAAGAAGCCAAGCCCTGGGGCTAAGCAAAAGAAATGGGAAGGGATGGGTGCCCCTCCCTTGCATTAAGCCACTGCTGGTAACGGCTTTTTGATATATGCATGGTTGGNCATAAGAGACCCTCAGCAGAAATAAAAGAAAAGAAAAGGCAAAACTGAACTTCCCATAAACCCAAATCCCATACAGCACAGCTTTCTACAAGACCATAATTAAATAATCCCTGAAGGACTTGTGGAGGAGGGATAAGAATACATAAACTTTCCAACATGATGAAAGAAAAGACTCTGTTATTATTATTTGATTTTATTTTTAAGAAGGAAAAAACTAAAACCAACATACTTAAGGTGGTATACATGGAAAAGCTATTCCATGATGAGCAAGTATCCATACAAGTCTCAGCCTTGATACAAACTAAAACAGAAATTAAAAGATGCTTTTGTAATGTAAAGTCTGCAAGTAGATTTTTTAAAAAAAATGCATGTCTTTGGGATCAGACAAAGGCCTCCAGCTCTGCAATAGGACTGTTACTGCTGTTCCTAGGCATTTCTTTAACACTTTTTTCCTTTACTCTAAGATCTGAGATGACGTGGTAGAAACTTGCATCAGAAGGTGTATTTTGCAGGAGAT
>WEIV01008270.1:107445-109945 GCA_013390005.1 Calyptomena viridis
ATTTATGCTATATTATGTAGCCTACATAAAAGCTATTTTCTTCAACTCTGACTGAAGGAGCAGTGGAAGTGGAATAAATGGGGTACTCAGTACAAGGAAGGGAGAAGATTATACGTATCCCTCCAAAAAAAAGGTCCTACAGATGCCCCTGGGAATGAAAACGTCTGAGCTTCAGTCAAATATAATTACCTCATTCTCATATTTCCTAGTGAGTGAGAATGCATCAATGCTTGTGTGCCCTTGTGCTGATAGATTTTGCCACACAGAATAATCATTGTTGGAATTAAGCGTAATTGTCAAGAAAGACTTGGTCATCATGAGAGAAACTGCCTCATACAACTGTCCTTTTGCTTTCCAACAGTAATTACTTTAGTAATTAATCTCTGTCATTTAACTGTATTACATTTTGAAAAGAGAAAATGGAAGAAAGACTGGTTTCTGACTAATTTACATCACAGTTTAAAATCCTAGAAGAGGGTGAATCAAATGTCAAATTTAGCCCTTTCACAGATAGTTAAAATGGTCTCTTTCTGATATCTGGCATGAGCACAAATGAAGTTAGGGTACTGAAGTCATCTTCATAATATCTATATTGCCTAAAAGTTTCTATTTCAGGGCTCTTGGTTGTAGGTGATGGAAGACAACACACAGAGTGGGAACCCTGGCCAGAAAAAGGTGCATCACTGCCTTTTCAAATATAATTTCTGCTGCTAGTCCTCATGGTAGATTCTGCTTACCAGCCATACAGCACTTGTGAATGCCAAAATCATGCGGCAGTATCCATGTTTTCAACAGAAACAGCTGACAGTGAATGTTGCCAGTGTTCTTGGAGAACCATGTGGGTGAGTCAGAAGTGCTGAGCATCCTTAGTTCCAGTTGCATGAATACCCCAAACACTTCCGAAATTGAGGGTCAAAGTGGGTCTGTGTTGGTATCATTGGCATTCTTGCTCTTTAAAATATTTTAAAACTGTTTGACTCCTCTTCAACCTTTTAAAATGTTTTCCTTGGTGAAGAAACACTGTATGGATGGCAACAGAACCTTAATTCCTGCCCCTGGAAAGAAAGATCAGCTCAACGGTTTCACTGTTACAAACTGATGGCAAAGTCAGGGCCCAGACGCACCCCAGAAAGTTCCTTAGAAAGATGAAAATCCTGTTTATTTTGGAGACTGATGAGGGTATTATTTTTTATGATCGATCACTTTCACTGTCACTGCTCTTCACAGGAGTCTGACTCGAATGAGGTCTGTAGGACCGAATCATATGTAAGCCAGGTAAGGCATTGCCATGGGTATATAACAATCAAATACTAAGTATCACACCAAAGCNTCTGTGCATAAATGTGAGACAGAGAGAAGTTGTAGCCTACATAAGGGCTACATAAATGCTATTTATGTATTTANCACAGATAGTTAAAATGGTCTCTTTCTGATATCTGGCATGAGCACAAATGAAGTTAGGGTACTGAAGTCATCTTCATAATATCTATATTGCCTAAAAGTTTCTATTTCAGGGCTCTTAGTTGTAGGTGATGGAAGACAACACATAGAGCAGGAACCCTGGCCAGAAAAAGGTGCATCACTGCCTTTTCAAATATAATTTCTGCTGCTAGTCCTCATGGTAGATTCTGCTTACCAGCCATACAGCACTTGTGAATGCCAAAATCATGCAGCAGTATCCACGTTTTCAACAGAAACAGCTGACAGTGAATGTTGCCAGTGTTCTTGGAGAACCATGTGGGTGAGTCAGAAGTGCTGAGCATCCTTAGTTCCAGTTGCATGAATACCCCAAACACTTCCGAAATTGAGGGTCAAAGTGGGTCTGTGTTGGTATCATTGGCATTCTTGCTCTTTAAAATATTTTAAAACTGTTTGACTCCTCTTCAACCTTTTAAAATGTTTTCCTTGGTGAAGAAACACTGTATGGATGGCAACAGAACCTTAATTCCTGCCCCTGGAAAGAAAGATCAGCTCAACGGTTTCACTGTTACAAACTGATGGCAAAGTCAGGGCCCAGACGCACCCCAGAAAGTTCCTTAGAAAGATGAAAATCCTGTTTATTTTGGAGACTGATGAGGGTATTATTTTTTATGATCGATCACTTTCACTGTCACTGCTCTTCACAGGAGTCTGACTCGAATGAGGTCTGTAGGACCGAATCATATGTAAGCCAGGTAAGGCATTGCCATGGGTATATAGCAATCAAATACTAAGTATCACACCAAAGCCAAATGCATTTATGAAAGAAGTGCTGGGTTTACAGTAAAAGCGTGAAATCTGCTATGGCCTAAGGTTCTCAAAATATGACCTTTTAAAGATGACCAGATACTGATCCAAAGCCTTTCCTTTCACCAGCACTTCAGTTTTATTTTACAGTCCATGGTTTCCTGAAACTGATTGCTCAAAAGATAGAAAAAACACTCACCAAAAATATTGAGTCAATGGCTAGGGTCTCCTCTTTTTTTTTTTCCCCCCTGCACATTTTTAATCCCAGAGTCTT
>WEIV01008270.1:112445-138832 GCA_013390005.1 Calyptomena viridis
AAACCCTGCTAATCATGACTAAACCATGTTTTAACCAGGCATGATATATCTTCTCAGCAGATAAGTCAGAAAATCTGCTGCATTTCCTCTGACATGTTCTGACATGTTCTCTCCTTCTTTCAGAGGAGACAGGCTGGTGGCTTACTAAAGAGAATCGGACCTAGGCATTAGACTGTGCTGAGGGAACAGTACAAGAAAAGCTATGGGAATTGCAAAGGCTTCAATACAGTGTATTGAAGAACAGTGGAAGCGAAGGCCTGCAGACGCCTGAGAGCCTGCGTGCACTTCCATGATTGGACAAAGGGACCCCAAAGATGCGCTGATGTGTATCCTGCCCGAATGATTGGACCCTGGACTGGAAATTCCCTAATGAAGTAGTACAGAACAATAGCTGTACTATGTATTAGTTAGCCATAAAAAGGTATAATTTGTAGCCATATTGGATCTCTCACTCGGCGTCTACAATAAACTGCATTGCATTCGAGGGTCTCTGTCCAACTCACTCACTACAGCTTGCCAGTGAGACCAGCTGTTAACCCTTTCTGCAGATGCCATGAACTCTGCCACGCAGCCGTTGAGCTCTTGCAAGCTCCTTGTGAACGAAGGGTTATTTCTCACAATGTGTTCAGGTTTAAATATATTTTTTTATATATTTTGTTTGAAATTGTCAAAGAATAATTTCTTGGTCACATTTATAAATACACTTAATGACAGATCAGATAGTTTGTCTTGCTGGAGGCCCATTGCCTGGAATGAGTTAGGGAGCAGAGATTGACAAGGCAACCTTTTCTTTTTTTAAGCAGTGTCTTGATGAACAAACCAGTGCTGTATTTTAAACAAGGGTTTTGCACTGAGCTATCCCAGCACAGTAATTTAATGAATCTACATTTCATGACTGAAGTGATAAGGATGAAACATTTTAAAATAACCAAAAGGTAGATACACCAAAAAAGTCTGATGAAACATTAAATGAATGTAGTGTAACACATTATCTTTGCTTCTGCACATCCAAAAAGTGCAATGAACTAAAACATTGCATTAAGCCAAGAATAAAGCTAAAAATTAAATTGGCTTAGAAAGATCTAGTGTAGTGGTTTATGCACTAAGAACGCTGTAAATTTGGTCATTTAATATCATTCTCTTTACCTCTGATATGCACATTAAAAGCAAACCAAGACTCACGGTAAAAAGTCAGAAGAAAAGGACAGATATGAACTTTGGCTTTTTATATGCTTATGTCTTTTTAAACACAAAGTGTTGATTGGGGGGGCTTATATGTTGTATAGTTATTCTCAATGTCTGTTTTTAAGGTGGTGTGAATACCCTGAGACATGAAATATAACAAGGTCTGCTGCAGATTAAAACAGGATCCAATAAAGAAGACATATTCAAAAATATAATACTGCCCCTTCAAATCAATAAATAAAGACAAGCATTTCATACACTAATGCATATATCTATGACCATTATAAATTAGTTGCTTGCCAGAAAATACACTTCTTACCACAAGTGCCATTATTTAAAGTTGTCTGTTTAATGCACACTTAGTATATTTTCTCATCCAAAGCTGCACTGCATAATTAGACAACATCCATTCTTAAAAACTAAAGTAGATGCCAAAAATGTAATACATAAAGCATGACGTTTTACAAATTTACATCTTCAAAAGTTATGTGTGTTTCAGACAGAAAAAAATTGCAAAAAGATCACTATATTATAATGGCCCGGGTTTCATCTTAGCTTGCTCCATCTGTCGACTGGCAGTAATGTAAGTTATAATGCACTCATTCTTATTCAACTTCAGTGAATGGGTATTTTCCAGGGTAGTTCTATTAAGTGGACAACTAGATAGGTGTCTTAATAGTTTGCTGAATTATGGTTGTTTAAGCCTCTATTAGATCAATGGGTTGATTGCTGGTTCTTTTCCCAGAAGACATTTATTGTCTTCTAAGGTGAACTCAGATTTCTGTCTGTATTCCCAGCATGGATGGGTTTCTGGCAAGCTATTGGTCATATACAGCATACTCTTACCTTTTCCACTTGGGACCCCTTGGGAGCACTCTCTTACCCCCATCCCACCCAGATGGGCAAGGGTAGATGTCTCCTCCTTTTTTTTGTGGGGGGCAGTATGGAGCAGCCAGGCTGGTGCCAGTTCCCTTGGTGGGAGCTGACAATTCCCTTGGTGAGAACCATTCATTTATTGTCCTTCTCCTATGCAACAGGCCACAACTGATCAATCAGAAAGAGAATGTGTGGACCCACTGAGTGATGCAGGGGACCTAGTGACAAAGGACTTGGGAAAGGATCAATTGCTCAATGCCTTCTTTGCCTGAATTCATCGGAAAAGTCCGCTCTCAGGCCTCCCAAATACCTGTGGATGGCAAAAGTGTCTGGTAGAGTGAGGTACTGCCTGTGGCAGAAGTAGATCAGACTATGAACCAGTTTTGTGACCAGTTTTGTGGACCAGGCAAGTAGAAAGCAATGTGACCAGCTGGGCATCTGATGTTCTAGAGGGAGTAGGCCAATCTTACTGCGAGAGAGTTCTCTGTTCATTTTAAAGAGTCAAGGAGATCAATGCCTTGCAAGCACTCATTGCCAAGAACAGAACAATGAAACAACATGCTGGGATTTACCAAAGGCAAATTATGCCTGAACAACAGGCAAAATTGTGGTCTTTTATATTAAGATGACTGGCTCAGTAGATAAGGGGAAAGCAGTGGATTTCATCTCCCTTAACTTTAGCATGGTCCTGTCTCCATAAGGCCGCTGTAGACAAATTGGAAAGATACAGACTGGAAAGAAGATTGTACAGTAGGTAAAAAACTGTCTGGACTGTCTAGGCTTAAAAAATAATGATCAGTGTTTTGAAGACCAAGTGATGGATGGTTACTGGTGGCATTCTTCAGAGACTGATACTGAGGCCTTTGTTCTTTACTGTCATCGTTAACAACCTGAGTGATGGAATGGAATGGGATGCAAATTTGTTAGGATTCTGAATGACACCAAGCTGGGGATGGGCCAGGGCATTGTGGCGCGGGAGGCTGCTAGTGAAGACTGGCAGCAGGGCTACCAGTCAGAAGGGTCAATAGGCTGCAGAAAAGGACTGAGAGAAACCTCAAGAAGTTAAAAAAGGCAAATGCAAAGTCTTGCATCAGGAGTGAAAAATCCACAGTGGTACAGGAGAGCTGGTGACTGGCCAGGCCTGTTACAAAAAGGCATCTGTGAATCCTAGTGGACAAGTTCACTGTGAATCAGAGCAGTGGAGGCAAGCAGCAATAGGATGAGTGTAACTAGTAGGTCAGGGGAAGCTATTATTCCCTGCTGTTCAACCTTTGTGAGATAGCATATGAGTAGTGCTCAATTTTGTGGCCCTGTTGCACAAAAAAGATATAGACAATGTGGAGTAAGTCTGACAGAGGACCACTAGGCTTGTAAGGTCACATGAGGAGAAGCCAAGAGGACGGCACCTGATTGAGGGATGAATCTATTTGATAACTATTAACTACCTGTCCAAGGTTATAGAGGACCTAGCTTTGAAGTTGGTCTTGCTTTGAGCAAGAAGGTGGACTAAATTACCTTCTTAGATTCTTAATTGTACTGTGATTCAAATTGCTTACTATGGTTACTTCGAGCACCATTATTTAAGAGCTATCATAGAGAATAAATTCCCTGACTCCTGACCTGCCTCATTTTTTCCTATATCCTCTGTGGTCTATGGCATTTTGGCTCTGCTTCTTGTCTCACTGGCAGCCATCTTGTGCCTCTCAGCAGCTTTTGCATGATGCCACAGAAGAGCAAAGGCTAGTGGGCCGTACAAGCTGGCCACCATGTTATGAGTCTTTGTGCTTCTGCCTGTTAACCACAAGGTGCTACTGAGGTGTGTGAGCTGGCCAGTGTGCCAAGACCCTGTGCATCAGCCACACAAAGAGAAATGAGCTAGCAGCAGGCAGCAGCAGATTACAGAGATGTGTCCCAGTGCTGTCAGCAGGGCCTGAACCACCCACAACAATTAGTGCAGTCAAATCAGATGCAGCAGTGACCAGTTAAACCAGAGCTTGTTGTTTCACCTTTCTACTGGTATGATCACTCCCCATACACCCTGTCATGCAGGTGCTCTCATTTCTTATTGGGAGGGGAATGAGAATCACATTATGTTATATTGAATTATGTTCTACTATAATAATTGTATTTAATGTATATATTATATTATATTTATTATATTATATTAGTTACATTATATTACATTACATCATGTTATGTGTTTCTCTTGGGTCACTTTCCCAATCTGGAAGTCTCCATGCTGCCACCGTGTTTTGCTCTCTGCAGGTGTCCATCCAGCCTGTAAGATGGCTGAAGAGCTGAAAAAGGCTCACACTTCCTGTAAGGGATAGAAGAATCTTTCCAGAAGATCTATTTTGAGGAGACAAGGGTTCATGTCACCCAGAAAGCTTTCTCGCCTGAGAAAGAGGCATCTTTCCCAGGAATGCTCTTATAAGTTTTCTCCTCCTGCATTCCAGAGGGGCTGACTCCCTGGTACAAGAGAAGATAAGTCCTTGCAGACATGTTTGAAGACTTCCACAGTGGTGGGGCACGAAAATGGTAAAAGCCCTGAGGAGAACAGGGTGCATGTCTTCTCCAGCCCTGGTGCTTGTGCCATCATGTTAACATGTTTTCCTTAAATCCCTCCACTGCCTGGTCCTGGGGGTACTGGCATATGATCTTTTTTCACATTCCCCCTTTTCTTTCCTTTCATGCAATGCAACCGATTTCAATAAGCATCCAAAACTGGAAGTGAGTGTTCTAGCTTCAGGAGCACAAGTAATAAGGTCAGACAAGAAGCTGTCTGTTGATAACCTTCTCTTTGCTCTAGCAGGGACACTAATGTTGGAGGAGAGTAGTGCGGAATGGCAGAGCTAGGTCCTTAGTAACTCTTACTTAAGGACAGATATCTGCTTATATCTGAGGCAGGGAGATCTCTGTCATGATAGGTTCACCCCAGTAAATCAGCATGGCACTGATTTGTAAATGGTTGGTCTCATTTACTACCTTTCTCTCTGCAAACTGAGTTTGTGCTAAGCTGCTGGAGCCCAGCCTCACTTTCCTCCAGCTGCTCACTTCCAAAAAATTATTGACATTGCCTCCAGCCCTTGGATGTTAGTGGTATTTTTGTTTTATGTCTTTCCTAACAAGTTGACACAATTTAACAATGTTGGTCTTGTCACCAGATTATTCTTCTAAATGAGACAGTTATTCACAGTGAGTCATTGAATATTTTACAACATGGTTACAGTAGCTGCTCCGACAGGTACCTGTGTATAGATGAGAGTGTATGTACTGTCACAGCACTGTCAAATAGGAGATGTTTGCTCTACCCTTATTTATACAAACACTCACCCCCTTCTCTCCCTTGCTCACAGGCTGCCCTTTAATTCTCACAGCACCATCTCTCCACCTTGTTACTTGGGTGGATGCACAAAGATAGCCCTACCACTACTATATGCCTTGGGTTTCTTCAGGTTTTGAGGGAAAATACTTGTTATTAACACTGTGCAAGTGGAGATGTGAAATACATACTTTATTTCCTGGCAGGCTAATGGGCTTTGGAAGAGGGATTCTTTCCTTCAGATGGGGATGGCTCTGGAAACAAAGTCCTTCTAATTTTTCCCTTTTCGCCATCCTACTTGATCTATTTTTCTGCTTCTTCTAAAGGACTTTATAGCCAGGAACAACCAGAATATCTGCCCACTTGCTTATAAAACAACTTTGTGGCCATCTGGAAATAACAACCTCTAGTGCCTGCCCCCTACCTGAGACCATCCTCAGGGAAAGAATGCATGTGTATGCATGTGTGCATGTGAGAGTGTGCATGTGTTTAAGTCTATAGTAACTCTCTGGTTTGCCCATGGTTTTGCTAATAAGAGCCTAAGTGAAGCTCACCCCAGATTTTTGATACATGTTAGTGATCAGAAAGCCTTGTTTATTGTCTTCACTTTGTGGCAGGGCATCAGAACTGAGCCACCTACCTCTTGCAAGGTGTTTTCTCTCCTTTTTAATATCTGTGATAATACCTGCTTCTCGGATATTGTGGTGGCTTTAATTAACTCAAATTTTAAAAGTACTTTGAGGTTCACAGACACATGTGCTACTTGAATATAAACTATGCTTGTAAGAATTTTTCATTTCTTTGCAGCTTGGGCTTCTTTTTTCTGCTTTTTTTGTTCTCTTGAAATGTAATTGTCCCAAAATTAGTTAAAGAGCAGTAGAGTCTGAGCAACAGCTAAAGGGCCTCTATTCTCTGTCATTTTGTACCTTGCACCTTGTCAGTAACACCTGTAAGAAGCTAGTGTAGAAGGGCAGCATACAGCTCTGCTAGTACTGTACACTCGTTTTGCACAGAGTGAACAGACTACACAAGGTGCAAGGCCCAGAGGCCTGTGTTTCTGCCCGTTTGGGATATGCTCTTTGCATCAAATCTGGAGATTTCTTCCTTTTATTAAAGTAAACCCAAAGGGGTTCCCTAGAGGCGTAGCCAATATTCACTCCTTGTGGGCTCAGAAATCCTGGATTAGCCTGTGGCTGTTCCCAGGGAAAGCATTTGCTAGTGAAGTCTGAGTTAGTGTTAGGCAGGTACTGTAATGGAGAAGACCTGCTCTGACTGTTTATTTATCTGAATTAGATGCCTCTGGAATGCATATTTGTGTGCCGCCAGAGTTTGAAACTCTATCATGCTTATGTCCTGAGATATGCCATTTATTTGAAACTGGTTTTTCTTTCACATTACTGCGAATCCTCCCACAAGTCAAGAGGATCTGACACTGAAACTATAATCTGCTGATTTCTCCTGGCTAGTACACAGAAACACTGAAGATGGGAGATCTTCCAAATTACCAGTTCCCTAGAACTGTAACATTTTCCTCTTTTAAATGCTACATTTCAGTTTTACTAGGGGAAGCAGAGGAGAAGACTGGTAGAAGAATAATTATTACATCTCATCCTGAAATTATCCTAAGTCTGTGAATCCCCTCCTTTGCAGGGAGACAATGCTGAATCCCTAGCAGCTTCTACAGCTTGCTTCTTCGTAATGGTCCTCTAATGGTGAATTGAAGCAAACCAAAAGCTCATCACCAAAACACATCTGAATTCCGACGTTTACACCTGACTTTGAATCTAAGTCTAGATTTAAAGAAGACAATAGAAGTCTGTTCATGTACAAAAATATATTTGTATAACTAAAATTAGTTAAAAAGCACTTGAATAAACTCTCACTAATAAACTCAAATTTATCATCCGGTTTTTGTGACACTCTAATTATAAAACATGCAAGGTGTAGGTATTACAGATACACAGATGTCTGTAGTAAGTAATAGCAACTATTACTACTGTTATTAATGTGTCTTATACGTAGATGCTCTAACTGAAATAAGAGTCCCACTCACTGTGTATGCAGTCAGACACATTCTGTTTGCCTTCTAAGTGGAGAAAAAAGGCAAATTAGGGGGACCAGGAGAAAAAAAAAAAAGCAAGGCACACAACAGGATCAATCCTGAGTTTTCAGAGGACCTTTTTTTAGAGAAACCTGAAGTATCATTGAATTTCAAGGGAAGATTGAGAGCCTAACTCTTTCATCTCACTGAAAACCTCATCCTGAGAGACTTCTCTGAGGTCAGGAAGCCCATGGATGGGGCAAAACCTGTCGAGGGACAGCAACAAAACAAAAATCTCCCAAATGCTTTTGCACAGAAACAGTGTTTCTTCATACAAAGAACTGTGTTTTGAGCTCACGTCTAGCTCAGATTAAGGAGCAGTGGATAAACATCTATCCTTGTTACCAACACAACCATGAATTTTTAAGGTTAGTCATCCCCAAGACCTGGAATGGTTCATTCACGTGAGACAGAAATATTTCATTCAGTCTTGCACTCCTAGAAGGCTGACACTCCTGGGCAATGAAGCTTCTTTTTTCTTTCTTTGCTTTCTCGGTGAGTGATCTTGACTGCATTTCCACCAAAACAGAGATGCAATATCTCACAAAGTGGTGCACTGCATGTTTCTGCCGGCATTCATTGGCTGCGCCTCGCGTGTAGGGCAAAGGCTTAGCCTCTAAGATTTGTTGGCAGCCTCCTGCTCTTTGTTCTTCAGAATGTGAAAATAGTGTAAATAGCAGCATCTGCAATTGCTCCTGCTGCTCTGACTGCCAGCCAAGTCAGATTCCCCTCCCCTCAGAGACCAGTCCACATGCTGCACACAGGACTGGACCGGGGAGGAATTATATGCGGTGAGAGTGCAGCCTCAGGAGTGCTGTGAAAAATATGGGCCATCAGACAGGAAAGCAGATAGACTGCCTCTGAGTTCTGCTACTCCCAAATGAAATTTTAAAAAAATCTCTTCCTCACATCATGAGCCTTCTCTATTTTTTTTAGGAATTCTGTGCTTAAATTTATCTTGCTACCAAAAATGTTTTAAATAAAGGGAAAGAATAATTCATTCACTGTTTATCTTGTGCAAGGAGAGTTCTATTCCAAGACCAATCAACCTTTCTGTTGTGATCCTATACCTTCCTGTCCATATTCTTGCACTGAAACCATTGTGACAGTTTAGAGAATTCAGCAGCTGGGTTCAGGTGCACTGTTTTTCTGTTTATGTAATGCTTTTAAGCATTTTTAAATGTGCATGTAGAAACAAAGTTTTATGAATGATGAAAAATGGTTAGTGCTTTTTTTTCCACCATATATATGCACATAGTAACATGCATACTATATACTATATATATCTGTCACAGCAGATTTTTTTTCTATTCAGCTCAGGTTGAAAATAGAGTTAAGTCCTTTTTCAGGTGAGAAACATTTAAAAATACCTGTTTGTCCTTTTGAAATCTGCAAAAGAACAGGAGAGATGGTCTGCAACAAGAGAAGCTGGCAAAGAGCCCTGGAGTAAAAAGCGTGTCCTGGAGAGATGCTGTTGAAGGAAGGGTTTTGCAATCTTCTTTCTAAACAGCCCTATCAGGCCACGCCACCCCAAAAGCAAACGCTTCTCATGCATAAAAATGGAATAGCAAGGTCGGTGACAGAGGTAATTCTCAAAGTATCCTGTAGGCAGGCAGCTGGCTGGTCTCATAGGTAACTGATGGCAAGATTGAAGTCTTAAACTTTCTCTCCCAACCCCACAGAAATATTACAGGAAGACACACCAAAAAAAAAAATCGTAAGGATATACATGGACATAATTTTGTGTGGGCTAAGTTGTGATTTTACGCCATTTTTTTTTCTTACTTTATCTAACTACTACAATTTCCCTTCTCTCTTCTGTACACTTCAAGAGATAGATTTGACATAAAACTGAATTTGTAAAAGGATTCAAGTTCTGCCTTGGCTGCATGGCAGCTGTCCTAAGTTGATGCTTCATCATGAAGTTCTTACTCTGCACTTTAAGCAAGGCGTTAATTATCTTTCTAAATTGTGTTTCCAACCTCTCCTCCTTTCTTTCCTAATACAATCTTTCAACTCTAAACCAGCAGCATAGCAGCAACAGTCCCATCTATCTTCAGAGACCTCAGCTTCACTGTGAGCCTACCTTAACACTAAGATTCACAGCTTTCAACTACATTACTCTCCTGTATTTATTTTTTTATTTGCATCATTCCAGCACATGCCAACCTCTAGCACATAAAATGCTTGGCTCAGAGGAACAGACGTATACAGCTGCACTGTAATTGTATATGAAAAAAAAAGGCACACTAATAACTCTTCAGTGCATTCAAAAACTCGGCTTGTTGCAGAAGTCTGGGCAGATTGGCACATGGTGCAGAGGCATAGATTACGCAGTGCTTAATGGCTAAATCTGAACTGCTATATAGCCCAAATACACTCACTTTACATTCAAGAAAATTAGACTTTTTTTCTTCTTCACAACAAGTGGATTTTAACTCAACAACACTAGAATATTTGAGAAATCCAAGTGTGCAGTATGGGAACCTAAATCTAAGAGCTATGTTCTTTTAGTAAGAGGGAAGAAAAGCCCTATGGGAGAAGGGGCCAATCAAAACAGCTCAGATTTTTAATGCCAATCACTCATGCATGAGTTACAGACAAATTGCTCCTCATAGAAATTATCTAGCCAGTAGTTTTGAACAGTGAGTCCTCTTTCAGGAAATTGTGAACTGCTCTTTGGGACTTGAAGACAAAAAAGGGGAGAAAAATATGTTAAAAAGACAGTTTCTTTCAAATTATTCACCTAAGTATCTTCCTATGTGCTGTTTGAAGATAGCTTTTCAATGTTAAAACTGCACAGAGTATGCTATAAGATTTTCTATGCTTTATATGAGTGAAAAACTGAAAATCATACTGAAAAGTAGTTTTCTTATTTTGTTCAAAGATTATCACATTTGCAGTACAGAACTAATACTCACAAAAGCAGGCAGAATGGCACATGCTGTGAGCATACCACTCCAACTTATAAAGCTTTAATTCAGGAAAGTTGGTCTATTGAGAAAAAAGGAATGTAAGCACATGCCTAACTAGGAGTGTTTAAGCTGCTTTCCTAAATAAGGATAGATTGGATACTTAAGTGGTTTCCCACACCAAGAGATTACATCTTCAACAACTTTATGAATTAATTTTGAATCTAATTTAGGGAAACAGGACTGTGCGCACTCCTCCTCTGGATATGCTCTCCTCTCTCAGCCACACATGGGCATTTGCCATGAGCAGTACCTTCTGTGGCCATTTGACCTCCTAAAAGGACCAGGCTAGGAGCAATCACTGCAGAGGCTAATTCCATGGCCACAGGTGCTGCATACTGTAAGTGCACTGGCAGGGCCAGCAAATCAGTCAGCCATAATCTACCCTGCAAACTGCAGGGGGCTAAACTAGGGGAGACTTTTGAAAAAATATATAATATCCCCTTTAGAGTTATAATGGTATTCTTCGTGGTAATGTGTAATTAGCATATATTTCTATCTCTGTATATTATTGTTCTGTTACTTGGTATGTTCTGTTATGTCCCCTCCCTTCTCCTCCCTTCCCATTGGATGGAGCCCCCTATAAGAACCATAGGCCGGAAATGGGAAGGGCTCTTCCCTGGTTATCCCTGATAAGCTTGGACCCTCCATGAGGCCCATTGCCTCTGGAGCGAATAAACTTATATATAACCATGAGGAGCTGCCAGCATTTCCTTGTCCTCCGTTTCCCTCAGCCTACCCCCAGGGAGTGCAGGGGCACACTCACCCCTCTGCAAGCCCTGAAGAAGCCTCCTCCTACCAGTGCCTGAGGCTGAAGTGATGCCTGGGCTGAAGAAGGAGCGAGGCAGGACAGGGGGAAAGGCCACAATCCTTTTTTTTTTTTTCTCATGTGCTGGCAAGTTGGAGATGCAGAGAAACCTTCTTCATGTTGTTTGGTCCAAGGTCTACTAAGGGAAAGAGGACCCACAGCCTTGGAGACAACCAAGGTGTGTATATCTATGGCAAAGGATACTTTCTTTTGTTGGCCTGAAGGTGGGGCAGTGCAGATATACTGATTGCAGTCAAGGATGTTAAGTGCAAGAGAGGATCAAACATGATACAGATATGTAATAAAAAAACAAGTACATCAGAAACACACACACAAACAAAGATTCGAAGCACATTTTTGTCCCTATTGATGATAAACACGTTGGCTGAGAATATATTTTCCTGTAGCTTTTGGGTTTCTCTGAGATTTTCAAACATTTAGGGCACAGTCTGGAAACTAAGCTGACAGACACCACCCTTGAGCAATACTGACTTGCCACTGACCTCGTGCACCAGTCAAAAAGAATAGCCTGCTCCATCTTTTACCCTGG
The DNA here is from genome assembly GCA_013390005.1 of Calyptomena viridis. NCBI lineage: Eukaryota > Metazoa > Chordata > Aves > Passeriformes > Eurylaimidae > Calyptomena > Calyptomena viridis. Next base: position 124,260 of record WEIV01008270.1, read on the forward strand.
CACGTGACTTCAAAAAAATCAAACAAGCATTTCTCATTACACTTATTAAATTTGAGTATGGCTTGTTATTAATTGACTGAGGTAAAACAAAACCCTCTCACTGTAAAACATAATTATTTAAGCTAAAGTGCTGATGACTTAAAATGTCATGTTATAGCATATAATCTATGCTAAAATGAAAGATAGAAACACCTGCTTTGGCCTAATTGCACTGAATTCAGTGTATTTGTTATGACCAGAAAAGAGACTTGAGGGGAATGCAGGATATGGGTGCTGTGTTATCAGTCACCAGCTGCCAAGGCTTTCCCTACTCCTATAGAAACAGCCTATTGACAAGATACAGCAACAGGGAAAGCCTTCCAGGGCCATGCCTATGACTAATCAAAGAATTTACCTCTTATGTAGAAGCAGCACAGTAATATTTGCTTTACGTATGTCCCCAAAGGTGTCTGTGGCCTGGTGGGTTTCTTGCAGTCCCTTTTTTTCAAGCAGTTTCTAGTTATCTGGTGTACTTTAATTTGGAGGGCAAAAGGGCTTCCTAATAATAAATAATTCATCTATCGTATTTATATTTTAGATTTTTGAAGTAGTTGTGCTTCACCTAAGAGCATTGGAGATAACTGGCTAGTTCATCCCTTATGATTTTTGCTATGGAAGAGAAAACTCTTTCAAATAGTCCAGAAATCTGCCAGAGGTGCAGGGAGCTGATCGTGGCACTGTCATCCTCCCCTTTGCCTGTAGTTTGAAGGACAACTGTGTGTATGAATTCTGCCTGACTGGAGGTCCACTGAGATTTGGGGCTGAGATGGAGTTCAAGGAAAATGCATGTCTTGGGCAGCCAGGAACCCAGTAGGACCAACATTATATGTGGCATAAATGTCTGATAAATCCACATGGGAATACACATGGAAGTAATGACTTGGCTTAATCAATAGCAGCTGCTAGATTCAGTTTTATGCTATTGTATCTTATGAGGGCATGAGGTGTTTTGGCATGTAATGGGTCCTACAGGATCTGTGGCAAGAAGTGTAGTTTTGGGGAAACACTGTAAAGGGTCTCAGCCCTTCTCCAAATGCATCAAAAATTTGTGGGGTGTTACTGGAGTCTTTTAATGTTGGCATCCTCATAAATTTTTGTGGCTGAGGTGGAGGTGCCCAAGGTTAAATCACTAGTGACTAATGATGAGAATTGTGCAGTCTCACCTTTATGCACCTTCCAAGCAAGGCAGAATCAAAACCCTAAATTATGCATCTAGGCTCCCCTTCAAAATAGAAAAGCCTGCTGCCTGAGAGTGGTTTGTCACAAGCTGACATGCTGAGCCAGGAACTAGTAGGAAATGGTTTATCCAGTTACTCTGTAAGGATTAATTATCTTGGGGACTAGTCCCTAGGTCTCTTTTTATCCTGCCAAATGCTTCAACCAAGTGTTAGAGAATCTTTGATATTTTTTATCCCTGCTTTGTTTATTCAGTGTCTTTTTTCCTCTCTTTTGCTGCTGAATACCCCTTCCCTAGTCAGGCCTCCTCTGCAGGAGGGAATATGAGCTACAGCCAGCCCTGTAAAAAAGTGTGAGTCCATGATTGTGTGCTCCAACCCTCAAACTGGTGGACAGACCTTTGCTTATAGGACAGGTGTCTGAGGGACAGGGGGGAGAAACAGCTCCTTTTTCCGGGGGGCTCTAAATGGAGACAGATATATTAGGCATGCTCAGAACATGCACTGAAAGCATTTCCACAGAAGGTATTTATCATAATATGAAGACATGCCCTAAGAAAAATTCATTTGTGGAAAATTGGTAGGGTCTCACTAGCACTTTGCCCCTTTCCTTCTTTATATTCTTCAGGGTAAAGGTAAAGCCAGAAAGGACATCAAGAGGTTTTTGAGGGTTTTTCCTGACTTGACATTGCCTCATAAAAGAGAGTATTTTCATTTTCAGTTCCTTCTGTGTTTGAGACATTGGTATTTGCTTTCCAGTGCTGTTCTTGGCATTGAAAGAAGTTTACTTCAGTGGATCCTCCTTGTGACAGAATTGAGCTTGACAATAAACGTGGAGAAACGGTATCCTAAGCAAAAGAGATTTCACTGTGATAATGTGTCTGTATTGACAATGTTCTCTGTCCAGTCCTTCACCAGGCCAACTCATTCACTTATAGAGCACAAAGCATAGGATTTCATTTCAATCCCAAAGGTATATAAACCACAACTTCTATGAAACTTCAGTTTGCAGTGAAGAAAAGGCAAAGTTAAAACCCGTCCCACAGAGTGTGTGTGTATGGACACCATGGACCTGTACACACACCTTCCATAACATAGGTTTTCCAGGCCAACCTACCTTGGGACCAAGACCAGCTGCTCTAGGCACAACAGAAACTAAGAGAAGAGCACTTCTTCCTCTGTGAAGGTTGGAGCCATGAGCTCCACAGAGCATTGAGTTGGCCTTATGGAGGGCTAAGAGAAGGGCTAGGGAATGAGGCACCCAAAGCAAGATAATAAGTAAATCATCTGTGTGATAATATGACCTACAAGTTCAGCTGAAACCAGCCACCCTTTCTTCCCAGAGCAACTGGTTCCTCCATGCAGCCACAATATCAACGGATCTCCTTTCAGCACAGACCTCTTTAAATGTAGACAGCATTGGTTTAAGAACATCTGGGTGTATTTGTGATAGGACAGCAGTATTAGATCTGTCACAGCAATGTCTGGTGCATCAAGAACAGTCACATGTAAGCACCAAAATGACACTGTCCCTTTTTCCTCTATTTTTTTTTTTTTTTTTCTGGTAGCGGAAGATCATCCACAATCAACCCAGTAAAAAAAATTGTCATAAAATCTCACACCATTGACTTGTAAATGGAATTGAATCTGTGGAGTCTACATAATGATCCTATCAAAAAGGGAAGGAGCTATCACATTCATATAACAGATGAGATATGAAATGACTACTATGGCAGATGAACACCCCAGAGGTATTTTGCTTTATTCTACTCACTGCGTTTATATCTGCAGTTTCTCTAATTTTAGTTATTTTTTTTTCCTCAGGACTCAAGACAAGAACAGAAAGACTTTTTCTTTCTTTCTTTTTTTCCCCTTTTTTTAACAAATAACCTCATACAGAAGTCAATAATATAAATACTTATGTTTCCAAGGTCAGTGCTGGGGCTTTATTAAAACTGATTTTTCACAATGTATTTCTCTGCTGTTGCTTCTGCTGTTGCTGCTAGAAACCTTCCAGTCATTTCCCCTTCCCTATAGCAGTCATTTAGGTTGCCGAGAAGTTAAAGTACCAGCAGCAGACAGGAGCCGAGTAGTGACAGGCTCACCTTCCTTACTAAAGAAATTGCCCTGCTTAGGAAAATCAGATGCAAAACCCCTCTCCCTCCCTTTCTAACCCTCACACATTCCTTTACATCTCTTACCTCCATCCTTTTCCCCCTTCTCCCATGGCCCCCTCTGCTCAGCTTTTTGATTAGTGACTACTTAAAATAATCAGAACAGCCACTTAACTGGGAGTCTCACACTCACACCTGAAGCTAAAACACAGTGTCATAAAAATGAAAAGTCATCAGAATCGCAAAGACTGCCGTTTGCATGCAGCTGCCAGTAGAATATATTCATACAGCCATGATTGCGCAGAGGTGCTGTTAGTCAGCACGGGCTGGATTAGTACACAGACTCTTCTATCACTGCCCTCCAGGGATTCACACTCTGGGTTTAATTAGGGTTTGTGCCTGGTTCTGCTTCAGAGAGATGCTGACTTAAGTGCAGCCCCAGTGTATTGTGCTGGATGACCTCTGTCTATATGGAACATGTTCCTGCTGTGGCATACACAACACACATGCACACCCCTCACTCACATTCTGCTACTCCTCTTTTATAAATTATTGCCAATACTACAGTGCACAAGCTGGAGGGTACTGGTCAAACCATGTGCTTTATACTTATTAAACATTGCTGGCCACAGGGAATGAAATGAGCCAGAGCTCATTCATAGGAAGTGTTGTTGGCACTCTCTAATTGTATAGAACAATATAATCCAGTGTGATGTAATGAAGATATATGGTGAAAACCAGCCATTTCCTTTAAAGAGAATGCCAGTGCATTTATTTCATTCACTGACAGGTTGAGAGATGAAAAGCACAATGTGATCTTCCACCATATTTTACATACTACATAAGCCCTATATATATGTTTATTCTATATAAACATATATCAGTAAGCAAGTAAAGAGTGGACGGCAAACAAAGAGGACAAGAATTTGAGTGTTGAAACTATTGCTAAATCGATGCTTCATATCTCTTTCCCATTATAAAAAGGAAGGGAAATGTCCCATACTGTGCCCAGAGCTTAGATAGCAACCTTTGAATTACTGAGTGGTAGTGAAAGTGTAGTGCATTTAACTTTGATCTTATTTAAACTTTTTTATTCTCTTTCACTGCTTTGGTTTGAAAGGCCCTCAAGGAAGGTTGTGAAACGTGTATTAGCTACCTGAAAGAGCAGTTGTCTTCTATATGAATAAATATTTAGAAACTGTCCCAAAGTCCCCTGGGGCCAATGGAAATTTTTCCATTGATTTCAGTGAGTTTGGTTAAGACCTTTAGGCAGTTGTCTAAAAGGAACTGTTTTGTCAACTTTATATTTATATTTTCCACTTAGATCGGTGGTTGAATAAAAATAGAGACAAATTAGGAAAGCCTTGCAAAATTGGAACAAATAGAGTGACTTTGCATTACAATAACCTGTTTCCCTTGTGCTAGCTTCATGTCTCCTTCCTCAGTATTTGTTTACTGTGTTGTGCAGGCTTTGTGTAGGGCAGTTCTGTACAGAAGAGCACAACACAGCAGCAAGTTGGGGGTAGAAAACAGTCAAAATGCCTGCCACCAGGAAGAGAATTAAGCATGGGTTTACTGTGAAGGCTGGCCTACACGTATTTTACTGACTTGGTCACATAGAAAAATTTTCTACTTTTGTCTCCTTTTTCGTATTAACCTCCATTACCTGTGTGAATTTGTTGAATCTCAAATCATGCCCTTTTCAGTGATTTCCTTGTTACCGATGTCCCTGCGTGAGCCTTGCTCAGGAGAAATGAAGAGAGGAAAGCAGAAAAATGGCAGATTTGAAGGAGTATGATGGAGGGAAAAGGCTAGAAGGAAAAAATTTATGAGATGATCTAATATAACCAAGGAAAAAGCATGGAAATATTTGCTTGCTTATAAGCAAGATCCAAGAATTCCCCAAATCACAAATTACCTTATGAACATAGGAAGTTTGACTATGGCCCTAGGGCTGAATTTAAATCCACTTAAAGATTGAGAGAAAAAAATCTTAAAGATCCTCACTCCTGCAAATGTTGAGATCACTCTGAAGTCTGAGCAAGTGCACTGAAAAGCAAGAATAATGCAACATAAAGGAAGCCTAGCACACCTTGTTTAAAGAAAGAATGATGTTTTAAAGCCTTTTTTTCATTTTGCTGGCTTCCAGTCACTCTCTCTACAAGATGATGAGAGAGAAGTAGACAAGGAGGTCCCATTACTTCTTTCTCCAGCAACTTTTATATGTACTTACTACTGGCATTGCAGCCTTCACCCCACTTCTTCTCTTAGCTTCCACAGGGAACCTCCTGGATCTCCTTCCTCATACCACAGACTCCAAAGGTCTGGCCAGTGGCTCCCTTAAGCCTGCACCATCCAAGCTGGCATCTGCTGTGCAGCAGGTGATAGCTGTGCCCCTTCCAACCCTCTGCCTCAGGGAAACAAAGGAAAACCCATTGTGTTTGCCACATGATGGGGCTCCAGGGAGGCAGAAGCTGTTGAGCCAGATTATACAAGCACCAAGGGACTTGTAAAACTTTTATTGGCATTTAAATACATATTTAGGGACTGTTCTGTGCGTGTAGTATTTGATTTCCACACCTGGTTGTTTACTGTCATGATCAAGCATCTTGGAAAAAAAAACATTTTTATAAGACTCCATGCACATGAGTATCACTGAAAGACCAAATATGCTTTGTCACCTTGGTGTGTGAGAGGGACCCCAGGCCCAGGCAGACAAGAACCCTTCCACACAAGCATATAGATCTGCTCTTGCAGCATGTACTGCAGCATGATAGACCGAAACTTGTGTCCATCCTTCTCTTGCAAGCAGATGCAGGCAGGCATTGCCCTCTGACCCAGTTCTCAATGACAATGGAGGATTCCTGCCTGTTACTTAAGGCTGCAATGGGCCCTTGTTGAGCCTATTGAATAACTCTCAAGAATTTTTTTTCACATTTTGATGAAAAACAATTTTTTCCCTTTATTGGAAATACATACTAAATTAATGTGCATTGTAAGATATTTTTTAAGGTGCTAAAGACTTAATTCTTCATTGACTTGCACCTTGCAACCACTCTGCAGCTACAGGGGTTGATGTTTTCATTAGGCATAGGGGAGATAAGGACTTGGTCCTATATATTAACTAACTCCTAATATTAACTAATACACCTACCTCTTTTTTACAGAAGCCTACATGAAAAATTAAGAGATTCCTGATTTGGGCTTTTACAAGTGGAAAGACCCTCCAGAAGGGTGAGAAAACAGTATGATAATAATGCTGACTCCAGCTCTTTATGAGGACAAGTTTACCATTTATACTCCAACCAGATCTTCCTACCACTATAATGTGAGCTGCAGGTTTCTCTCTTTGTCATGCCGACAGTGTCTCCAAGCATGGTGTTCTGAGCAGAATTGCTTCATCTTAACTTATTTAGATGCCCTTCCTGTGAGTCAGAAGCATGAACACACCGACTCATGTCTCCCGTCTTCCTGCCCCTTCCCCAGCCGCTCAGCAGGGATACACAGTCTCTGGCAGAGGACAATGCTGATTGTGCATAAGGAGGTGGAGGGGGAAGATTGGAGTGGAAAGCAAAGCCTGATATACTTTGTCACCTTGCAAGAATTGTTATGTTCTTTTCCTTCTGCTTTTGTATGACTCTGCCCACCTCCCACGGTCTAGACCCGAACAACGTTTTATTTCGTCAACTAGATATAATCTGCAGGTAGAAGGCAAAAATTCAGGGAGCTGCTCCCTTGCAGGTCATCCACGCACATTGCCTTTTCAGTACTTTCTCATGGGACTGCTTTTGAGAAGTCTTTCTCTCAGTCTCACATTTAAAAGTGCTTTTCTCGTCAGAGAGGTTCAGGCATGGCAGGTCTTAGCAGTAGTATTTTCGTATGGAGGAAGAACTGCACCACAGCTAACAATAAGCACTTCTTCAAGAGCTAATTGAAGATAGAATGTATAACACCATCTGTAACCAGCCATCTGGTGATTCCCAATAACACTGCCTTCCACACCACAAGGAGGGGAGGAATTTATAGAATAGCAATCTAGTTTAAACAATCTGATTTGGATAAAACGTGAGCCTCTCTTTGCCACCTCCTCAGCCATTATCCATATTCAAACTGTGTGAAACCGCAGCTCTTGTGAGGCTTTAAAAAATTGCTATAGGACTATGAATAATAATGATGATGATAATAAGAAATGTATTTATTAGTTACCTTTGAACTTTCAGATTCCAGCTGGACAAGATGCAGGAAACTAAGACCTCCAGAGAGTCTTTTTTCACAGAAATGACAGACCAGTATTGCATTCCCGGGGGATAGTGCTAGCAGAGATAAGTATCTAAAGTTAGGAATGATTATCTGAGTTGAACTTGCAAACCTTTTGCAGTTTACCATTATTCCCTATGCCTTCTCTTACTAATACATGAAGGGACTGTAAATTAATGACCACCAACCTGTCAGTTGTGAATCAACAATATATTTTACTCACAGGAATGCAAAATCAAAACAAATCCCCCTCAAACACCAGTGGTTTCTGATGTGCTTTTGGAACATAAAAACATCTGACATTATTTTTGCCACATATCATTAGTGAAATTTGAGCCTATGCTGAATCCTCAGGCGGCATTTTCTTTAAACTGTGAGAGAATTTTAGCAACTGCATTTGATACCCTTGCAAACACAGGCAGAGACTGGTAATATGGACAGACCTTCACTTTGAGCAACATAAATGGCACCAACTATAATAAATATGAGGAGTGATTCCCAAACCGAAGACTGGCAAATAGTTACCCAGCTGCTACAGAAATAGCAAGATAGTTTTTTTTTTTTAAAGAAAAGAAATTAAATGAAATGGATATTATCTGGAAACATCTGTGTTCACCACAGAGCAAAATGCATATTCAGCAGCCAGTTTATTGGCTCTTTAGAGGATGTGAATGGTGCATTGTAAATAATGACACGCCTGTAATAAATTCCCAGTAAAAAAGAGAGAGGGACTGAGCCTGTTCCTCCCACAATTCACATTTCTGGGTCCCTGCTGTGAGTGATGATTCACAGCAGTCACAAATTCCTGTTTTCAAAATGCTATTGTATACTCCAGGGCTTTCATTAAGTTTTACACTAGCAAGGGAAATTTAAAACTTGAGAGAGAGAGAGAGAGGCTCTGTGGTGACATTCATTTAACACTCACTGTACTGCGCTGATAGATGTGATAGGAGGGTGCATGTCAGAAATCAGTCTGTGTTGCTTTCTTTAAAAGTAAAGAATGGTGCATGAAACCCTGACAGTATGTAAGAAACAATTCAAAAGCCACCAAAATTGTGACTTGACAGCTTTTGTGTTTTGGAGGTATATAAAACATTGCATAAATGTATTGGGCTTCAGCATTTAATTTGTGCTCCTGTGGGACAGGCAGCTGTCTTAATTTCCTTCCTGATGCAAGTATATCAGGTCTGTGAGTGTTATGTATAAAAGATGTACTGCTCCAGTCTCACAGTTCCAGGATTGAGCTAGTTGCAAAGAAAGATCTTGTTGCAGAGAATATACCTCTTCCTGTTAAAGCTGGGTATCAAGATGAACAGATGAATTTTCGTACCCTGACCAGGGAATTCCTAGAACATCATTCTGGTGCATGGAGTTTCAGCATGCTCCCTCCACTGGGCCTTTCACCTCCAGGACATAGTTTTATATTCAGTCTGTATCATTTTGGCCAAACGGTTGTTCTACAGCTGCAAAGCACACTAATGAGATGAGTTTTTGGCAGACTCGCAAAGTTCTCAGTGCCCGGAGTTATACATGTTGTACACTGTCTCCTGGCTACTTCTGTTTGCATTTAAGGAAGCACTGTAAGTTATTTTTTTTAGCAGAGAATATATTGCCCAGTAGCTAAAATGTTATACAAGTGTCTTCTCACACTACCGAATTTACCATAACCCATTCATTTAGAAAGGAGGCATCCTTATTCTTGGCTAAATTAAGGGCAGATTTTCCAAAAACCAGGGCCAAATTCTGCTCCTTTTTTTTTTTTTTTTTTACCCAAGTACAATTTCATCTTTTCATTGGGATTTATCCCAATGAAATGGGAGTGTCTCTCTCATATGGCTGTATTATATTTCTCTGTGTCTTTTTTGCTTGGAAATTTAAAACCTTCTGTCACAATTTTAGCTATAATTACTGAGTCAGACTTCCACATTGAGAACTGCACCCCACACAGGTATGAAGACATGGGAGCATGAAATAAAAGCAGTTCAGATTCTGCCTAATAAAAATCTGTAACACTTCATCAACATCACAGACTTATTAATTTCAGGGTCATTTTAAGACAGAATTTGTGAAATTTGTGCCACTTTCCACTTTGAAAAAGAGATTGGTGTAAATCTTGGAAATGGACCCATTATATTTAATTAAAACACAAACGGTACTAGAAATGGTGTTGCTTTTCTCTCCCTCACCCTTTGCACTTTGCATTTTCTCAGTTAGTGGGTAAAGGTTTAATGTGGTTTTTGGTTGTGTCTGAGTTTTGCTTTAAAAAAAATAGGTGCAGGCTGGGAAAATGCTTACCACATTAAGTAGTCAACTAATGGCACTTCATTAATTTGCTTTGTTCAGGAGCTGGAGCAGGAAAAATGTATTGCTATAAAAGCACCAGCCTGCAAGACCTCAGTGTAGCACCTACATGATCCTATCCCAGCTCCACATCTCCTTCCTTTCCAGTGCAAATGTCCCTGATCTTATCCAGCCCTTCATGACAACACTCCCTCCACACCTCACCCCCACCCTGAGCCAACATTTTGGGAGCCAGCACTGTAGGATTTGCAGCTCCATACCAGTTATTTAATTTTCCAGGGAGTACCACTTCATCTTTCTGGGAAGCTGCTGCCTGCCAGCCAGCTGCCATTTTGCAGAGCAATGTTGATATAGCATACTGTAGAAGAATCAAACCCTGCATGCTTTCAGAGAAGGTTCTATTTTTGGTTATTCTCTTCCTTTTTTCTCACCTACACTGAGGAACTACAGCTATTCAAACTGACTTCCTCCATCTGCTTGACGTATGGAAAACAATTTTACCTTTTCTTTCCAGGGTAGGAGGAATGGCACAGGGTCCTGGCGCTGCTGCCAGCAGTCAAATGGTCTGTGGGGCACTGCTCAAGCTCTTCCAATGGAGTCCCCTCTGCAGGACAGTGGTGCAGCAGTGATTCTAGATACTTTCTAATGCTGTGGCTATAGGAGGCAAAAAGGACAGGGAAAAGCAGATAGGTTCTATTTCTGGAAAATAGTGTTTCTCTTGGGATCTTTTTACTTATTTTGTTTGTGAGGTGGATAAGTGGAATTTCCAGAATGAGTTGGTGTTAAATGCCAGTTTCACTGACAAAAGGTACATTAAGCTAGGTAGGGTAGACCTGCTGATAGTATTTGTTTTCCAAAATAATATTCAAACTGAGACGTTGTTACGAAAGAAAGCTTTTTCTTTGCAAGATCCCTGAGGCAGAATAGAGGAAACTGCTTGTTGCCTTTTGTATCTTGCAAAAAATGTATAAATACATTTTTGGTGGTGCTCAGAGATTTACACCATGAGTCACCAGATTTTACTTTTCCTTAAACTTCATCATATATCAAAGAGATATTGTTTTGTCTCTAAATTGTGATAGGTGTCTCTCTTCTTCTGTACAACACCATAATAATTAGGTTCGTACAAAGCTCTGAAAGGTGTAGAGCCCTGATTTTAATGTGGGGTGGTTGGTGGGATAAGATTTTCACTTGGAAGTTTTATTGGTCTGAGAAAGCCCAGGCCTTTTGAATGCCATGGTGCACTCCAAAACATTTTTCCTTGATGATTGTGATAATAGGAGCTGGTGCAGATCCAGCTGAGAAAGACCATCACAAGTTATGATGTGAAAACTGATTTGACAGAGCAAGCATTGTTTGCTAATTTAACAGATAATTTCCTTGCATAGGCAGTGCAATGAAAATCCATGTGTGCATTAAGAACTTGAAAAAAATGAATCAATGTTCCTTTCTTCATACCCTAAGCACTGCTTATATACCCATTTAAAGCTAAAACATTTTAAACCATCCAGTTTTTAAAAAGCCTCTCAAGGTAATAAGGATGTTTTCCAATATTACTTTTAATATATTATTGGATTATATTTCATATAAATAATTCACATATTTTCTCCCAGTTCTAGGAATCTCTTTTCCCTGTCTCAAGGTGACTTTGAGCCTCGTCACTTTATTGCAGACTTCAGAGGTTTTCATCACCCTGTTTGCAAGTACCATTTCAGTGGTTAATCACATCAGGGACAGCTGTCTCTGGGGTGCCCTTTTTGATACTGGGATGGAAAAAGCCTTTAAAGACCATTCCTTTGGTGCTCCAAGCACAAAATCAACCACTGACATATGCCCTGCAGACAAGGAAAGCCAGTAAAATGGTATCACAGCTATTAAATTAGTATTTTTGTCCTTTTTTTTCCCCCGTTCCAATATATTTTTTGGAACCTACCCCACTGTCATTGATTCTACCCCAAGAGAAGGAAGCAGAAAATCAGTCACTGTGAGAGTCTGAAGCATTTCGCAGCAAACTGCTTTCACCTCCCAGGAGAAACTGAAATATGTTCCCAAATAGAGGACTTGGAAACTTTTCTCTAAATTGCAGGAATGTGAATTATTCCTGTTGGAGACAGAACATGAGAGAGAAGTGAGAAGAGTAGCTGCAGTTTCTCATCACAGCCTTATTCTTCCCTCAACCACTTATCAACATGTAAACTTTGTTTTCTCAGGAGTAATGATTTTACAACCACTAGGGACAATAGGAAATGTCAGATAAGAGACTCATTACACATCAAAACAGCCCAGCCTGACAAGACTGGAACAAATTTCAGGAAGAATGAGTGGAATTTTACATGGTTATGTTTTGTTTAAAAGTGGCCACTAAAGAAAAATACAATATGTTGGATTTTTATTTAAACTCTATGCTCATGGTACTTTTTTTACTTCTCTGTATCACAACAGAAAGTTGACTGAAAAGAGAACTGTGCATTCAATGTTGCCATCTCATTTTTCAACTTTCAGGGTGAAACTCAAAAGTAAAGGAAAGTTCAGATTTAAACTTTTTGTCTCCTGCTTATCTCTCACGGCATTCCACAACACATTGCAAAAGGAAGTAGCTGGCAACCTGTATATATAGCTTCCAGCTACTGAAAATGGATTTTGACACAGGCCACAGTGATGACGACCTATGTGAAGTGGACACCTGTTATGAAATCTCATATGATTCTGCAAAGAGCTTATGATAAATGTTGTCAGTTGAACAGTGAAGCTCTACAGCCCATTAATTTGTAATGGGTTTCTTGGATATGACTATTTGTGCTTGGATATATAGGTGGTGAAATGAAATCCAGATGATGGTCAAATTTCTGCAGTGTTGCAAGTCACACAAATAGGCTGAAAAAGATCTTTGAGCTTTAAAGGAGTTTACATCAATTGTACTGACTGAGGGTGCTTTTTGAAGGTCAGTAGTTTATGTAAACCAAAACTTGCTTGGGACTCTTAGTCCTGGATGAGTTTTCTTAGGGATAATTGCCTTGTATATACTAGTTGGTATATGCAGCAAGGTCCTCATCATCAAAATAAACTTTCTTCCTATCCTGAGATGAAAATACACAATGTGTAGTTTGCACAGAGAAAACACAGATGTAGTGGTGCCCCCCCCCTCACCCACCTCCCATCCCCCATATCCCCCTGCAATGAAATGGAACAAGAGCTATGTTTTTCTCTTCGCTTCTGTGCTTTTTCCTTCCTGAATGTCTCAGATTCAGCAGGGCTTCTTTGAACATTCAGCTGGTTGATTACTAAAGAACTTCTTTTTGTCTGTAAGTCAGCATCTACTTTCAACTGTAATGGTGTAAAATGAACATGGAAACCACAAGGATCTTAAATGAGTGCTGGCAAGGCCTAGCGTATTTACCACTTCCCTATTTAGTATCTGACAAAATAAGATAATTTTATAAAAACGAGCAGCAGTGTAGGTCCCTACTCTACATATGAGGTAAGAAAGTATGAAAAAATGATGCAATAATTCCATGCATTTATGGACCACAAATGCAAAACTAAAAGTAAATCAATACAGAATGAGAACTAAAGTAAACACAGGGAATGTTTACCACCCCAGCTACTGATTAACTGTGATCCAGGTAACCTGTTAATCAGTCTTCTACAGTCAGCTTCCCTAGGACTGACATCCACTTTGTCTCTTATTTCAGTGATACCCAATGTAAATGTTTTTTGTATAACTCCAATTAAATACCTCAAGCCTCAGGTTGTGTGCAGATGCACACAAACCATAGTGATTTCTGTCTCTTACAAGGACATGGGATGTGTGGTAATTAGTTTCGGAACTTTGTCTAGTCCACACATTGCATCTCAACAAGCACTTCTTGTCCTCAGACCAGGATGCAAAGACTGACAAGGAACATGCAGAGGGAAACAGAAGAATGGCTACATTAATTATGTACAATTGCATTTTCCATGTAATATTGTGACAAGCTGAGTTCCAGGAACACTTCATAAATTCAGAGGAATGGCTTAACCAGGAGGAGTACCCTGTTGTGAGCTGTTACATACACTGGGCAGCCTGAACATGAATCAGGGATAGGTCCTCTTGGGTGATATAATCATTCTATATACAGCCTTTTTCCATTCATTTAATCCAACAGGCAAACAATGCTCCCTGTACCATAGCCAGGCCTAGACACAGAAGAAAGACTCAGCAAGATGACAGATATATACAGAAACTGGGCAAATTGTTTGCTGTGATCAAACAGAGTTCAGATGGTCAGCTTCCACTCTAGACTTCTGGAGCTTAAGTTTTACTTCTTTAAAAGTATAAAGTCAATAATAATAACAATTACAATAGCTCAAGAGGTAACAGTACCTTAGGTGATATGGTAATAAATGATGTCCATCCTCAGCCAAATTGGCTCCAGCCTTTAGTATTTCTTTAATTATTTTCTGATGTAAGTTTGGGTTCTTGACTGGATGAAAATTATAAGGTTTCTTTTAGTTCTATAGCATCTCCTATTCCAAGTAGGGAACTTATTGTCAAGTCAAAGATTATTGACTTGCAGCTAAGAGTAAAATAATAAATCGTTTATTTTTTCTGGACATATAACTTCGAATTCCTTTGTTAAAGCTATTTGCTTGCCAGTTGCACTCTTATGGATTAATTACTCAATAATAGTTTTGAAGGTGATGCCTA
>WEIV01008271.1:4252-20629 GCA_013390005.1 Calyptomena viridis
TAATTTAAAATAAGTACATTGAAAAACACCTAATTTTTTTCAATTCAGGAATAGAAATATCAACTCCTGTTAGTCCAAAGCTAATTGTTACACTAATTTTTAAAATTTAAAGAAAAACAGTTAAAATTTTTTTATCCACACATGATTGCAATGCCTGCTCCTGCTGCTAGGCTCACTCTTCCCTGTTTCTCTGGACCTTAAGGCTGGTGACTTGATTCTCATGTATGTGGGGAGCAAGGGGAAAGGATAATATTGAGCATCTGCAGTCCTTCACCTGTGAAAATATGCTGTTCACATCAACAGTTTTTTCTTTCTCAAACTATGATTAACTTGGAGTCTTCCTCTCTTTAATATGCTTCTGTGCCTTGGTTTTTCATCATTGGTCTGCAGTTCCTTGTTAATCCAAATTAACAATTTGTAGTGTCTTTTACATGTCAGACATATGTCACTCATTAACTACTGAAACCAATTTTTACCAGCTGCAGGTCATCACTTGAACTGACCATGGGTGAACTACTTACACTTGTGACGTCTCCAGTGCCAAGCCTGTGCTACATCTTTTATCACCACCCCATACCTGTGCTCCTCTGCGACACTATGTCCTAAGATATATCTCTGATGTGCATACATCTGAAATTCATGCCTTGATACCTGGTATACATTCCATGCTACTTACAGTCTGAAGCAAAATCATGTCTTAAAAAAGTCAACTTAGCCTCACGAGCATTACTTCTTCATTAACCGGAAAGCAGGCTTTAAAAATGCATGACTTAAACACTTCATGCTTTTTAAAAATTATAATTGGTTTCAGCTGAGCATCCACAATTATCACAGTAAAATAAACATTTGTTCATTTGTTGAAGAGAATCAAGATTTTTTAGATTCTCAGAAGGTGATGTCAATAAAGCATATAGTTAAGCAATTTACACTAACACAACGAATTTCAGCCCTGTTCTGAAAGCCCATTAGCTTCTAATAAACACAGGAATGTATATTAATACTCATTTTAGTGATTTTCAGAAGTAATTGGTGACCGTTTACGAGAAGGACCTCTGAGCATAACATTAGAAAGATTTCATTTCAATTATTTAACCTACAGATTATGAAAGTCAAGTAAAAGGTTCCTTAGTTTCTCCTTCATTTGATGTTCACTTATGAGGTAAGCTTATGTGTTGAAGTGTTTGATATATATACATATATATATATATATCTCAGATGACAAAACAGGTAAACAGGGACCTTATGTTGGTAGCAAATATTTCTCTGGAAAATTATAATGTTGAAGATTTAGGAAATAAAATTCTCTCACTGTTGTTGCTGAATAGACTATATGAATATTAGTTATGTACTATTTATTATGACTTATTTATTCTGTACAGTCCAGCTGATAAGCTTGTCATAAAGGAGTGGCATTTCTAGTTTCAACAACCTTGAATAATATTTCCCAGCTTTGGCATTCTTTAATAGCTTTGTGGACATCTTTCTTCCATTTCAAAAAGATTCAGTCCATGCATTATCCCTTTTGTTTCTACTCTCCTTTCAACATGAAAAAGTTTTCTGTTTGTTGTTTTCTGACAGCATCTTAATTTCTTGTGTTTGTATTCAATTAACTTTGACGTGTTTTTCAACTGCAGCATTTTCAAAACTTCATGCATATATTATTTATGCTATTTCACCAATGCTTTTGAGATGTCTTTCTATTTTTTAAGAGTAAACACTGGTTAATGTAAGTTAAATTGGGTTAGAAGGCACAGTTAGAAGATGGAACTGAAAAGCTGATCTCATCTGGTTCAGAGGGAATAAATAACTGCTGGAGCAGCAGATGCAGCTTTTTAGTCAAGGACAGAAGTGCTAGCATCACTTTAAATAATATTTGTTCAGAATATTTTGAAGGATTTTTGGATTCCAGTGCCAATTTGGTCTGCTGAGATTACTTAATTAGTCTTGTTGAGATCCATATGTTCTGCAAAGCATGGTCTTTGTGTTCAGCATCGGAGGTCCAAGGCACACAGAACATTGCATATATTCTTCCACCTAAGTCTTGTTTGGATAAGGTCTAATGTGTCCTTCAAGCATTAGCTTCACTGCTTATGCTATACCAAAGAGGAATGGCTAGTACTCCCTTGACCCAGGGTCAAAAAGCATCAGTATGAGTTTGTTATCTAGCTTTGGGGTTTTCTTCTTTGTTTTGGGGGGGGTTTGTTTTGTATTATTTTGTTTGTTTGTTTTTAGGGGTATCTCCTTTTGTGACAGATTTGTTTGGGAGAGAGCTAGTCGGAGCAGGTAAAAAGGGATAATAGAATGAGCTTATGGCTAAGCAGTGTGAATCATCAGGGAACATTGCTTGAGCTCATTCCCTCACAATTTTTTATTTTGCTGCATAAACACGTCATGTATTGTACATTGCACCTATGTCTGTAAAATTGAGACTGTCTAGTTATAGGAATATTAAAACTTTCTGTTGTCAATACCTGCAAATGTTTAGATGGTAGTTTCCAACTAATTCCTTATGGAGTTTGTTTTTACCACAGACACACACACATACTCCTCTCCAAGAGCCTCATAATAATGACTGAAAAAAGTTGTTACATGAAGAAGTTTTATTGACAAATGTAAATATTCCAGATGGGAATTCATTTAAGACACTCTCCCCCTCTATAATGTAAATCAGGTTAGGGCACCTAAGCAGAGGTGGTTACTGCTGGTTTCAAATTGGAATTAGCTGAGAGAGGTGTCAAGATGCTCAAGCTTAGCCAAACTCAGGCATGGTCAGAGGTCAAATTATCTAGAGAACTAGGGAATTTCTAATTCGATGGGGAAAGATGTAAGAAGTTTAAGTATTTCCAGGATTAGCTGGCAGCTATGCAAGGGAATTTTTTTATTTGCTTAGAATTGCAGTATTAGTATGCACAGCTGTTCAGGCAATGATGTTCTAATTGTCTGCATTCAGTTTCACTGTGCTCATTATAAGGCAGTAGTATATCCTAGCCATTTCCCTCCCCTGTGAATTTATTATAAATCAGTGTTGAAAAAAATCTATTAGGAAACATCCTTATTTATTAATTAGATGTACAATATCATCCTAGAAATAAAGAGTTTTTAAAAGAAAAGTAAAACTGAAATCAAAATCAGTGTCACATGAGAATTGTATGAACTTTTGATTGCATGCTACTGCAATAGAATAAGCAAAATCAACTAAGGCTCAGCATCCACAATATTCAAATACTGAGAAAGCAAAAAAGATTATGTAGATTAATATCATGATGTAGACTAATTTTTTTCTGTGTTTTGGGCTGGATATTTTTAATTCTTAGTAGGAACACAAAAACTCTGGAACAAGTGCATTAATAAAAAACATCAGAGAGAGCTATAAGTAAAGTCAGATCGAAGAAAGTTTTTTTGGTTGTGTCAACAAATAAGGAATAAGTGGCTTAGAAAGGAACGCGTGCAGTCTAAGGAGACAAAATCTTCTTGAATACTCCTTAAAGTCTTTAATTTTATGACTACATAATTCAAACTTTTGTAGAATCAGAGAATTGTAGAATGGTTTGGGTTGGAAGGGCACCTTGAAGATCATCTACTTCTAACCCTCCTGCCATGGCAAGGGACATTTTTCAACAAGACCAGGTTGCTCAGAGCCCCAGCCAACCTGGTGTTGAACACATCCAGGGATGTGTTCCACAACATCCACAACATCACTGAGCAACCTGTTCTGGCACCTCGCCACCCTCACAGTAAAGGCTTTTTTCTGAATATCTAATCTAAACATACTGTCTTTCATTTTGAACTCATTCCCCTTGTTCTGTCACTACAAGCTTTTGCAAATAGTCGTACCCCATCTTTCCTGTGAGTTCCCTTCGTGTACTGGAAGGCTGCAATTAGGTCCCTAAAGCCTTCTCTTTTCCAGGCTGAACAACCTCCATGCAGCCTTTCCTTGTAAGAGAGGTGCTCCATTCCTCTAATCATCTTGCTGGCCTTCCTCTTGATTCACTCCAACAGGTCCTTCCTGCATTGGGGACCCCAGAGCTGGATGCAGCACTCCAGGTGGGGTCTCACCAGAGCAGTGGCAGAATCAACTCCTTCAGCCTTTTGGCTACACTGCTTTTAATGCAGCCCAGGACACAACTGGTTTTCTGGGTTGCAAGCACACATTGCTGGATCATGTCCAGCCTCTCATCCAACAGCATTCACAGGTCTTTCTCAACAGGGCTGCTCTTGATCTGTTCACACCCCATCCTATGTTGATACCAGGGGTTGCCCTGACCCAGGTGAAGCACCTTTCAGTTTTCTTGTTAAAATGGATGAGATTTCCATGAGCCCACTTCTCAAGCCTATCTAGGTCCCTCTGAATGGTATCCCATCCTTCAGATCACCAGCATCACTGAGCTTGGCATCATCTGCAGATTTGCTGGGGGTGCACTTGATCCCTATGTCTATGTCATTAATGAAGACATTAAATAAGACCGGTCCTAATATGGACCCTCAAGGGACACTGCTTGCCACTGTTGTCCATTAGGACTCTGAACCATTGGCCACTACCTTCTGGATACAACTCTTCAACCAATTCCTAATCTACCTAAAAGTTCACTCATCAAATCCATCATTTTCCAGTTGCAAGAGAAGTACATTGTGGAGAACTGTGTCAAAGGCTTTATAGAAGACCAGATAAATGACATCTATAGCTCTCCTCTTATCCTTAATGTAGTTACTCCATCATAGAAAGCAACTAGGTTGGTCATATACATGCTACAGAGCACTGCCCTTTAAATGGTGTCTCCTATTTTACTCAGAAAAACATATTAAATTAATTAAATTTATACCTTAGGATGCATATTTTTAATATTATTGAAATATTTTCATAATTTTATCAATAAAATGTATGACACCTGACTTGATCTTCGCACAGGTATGATGTAGTAACATGCAATTTAATGCATACTGTGACAAGCTCTGCTGTTCCCTGGATATTTGCTGCCATCTGCCGACGAAATCTGAGAAATGCTTTTCTGGAAACAAAATTCTAACATTTAATATTTAGGTTTTTCTGCCCCCAAGAAAACTTGTTTGTTATGATTAAAGAATTCTTAACTGAAAGATGCAAGTGGCTACAACTACCAGCTAGAATAAATTACTGGTAAATCAGCTGAGCATTTAATATTAATTTTGGATTGTTCTTTTTTCTATTGGACTTTTTTACAAGTTAATATTGCATAGATTCTTGTAGCTTTTTATTTGATTGGTTCTGATAATTGTGGATGGTTTGTCTGGGTTTTTTTTAACATAACAAAATTTCATTTAACAAGGTTTCTGTAACAGAAATTAGTGCTCCTTGAAGTGTAAACCTCAAACTTGGATGAACCTGCAAATTTTAGTAATATAGATTTCTCACAACTTCCCATTGCAAAAGGTAGGTCTCATTGTCTTTGCATAGTTTTCATGCTCAAGGACTATTTTTTTTTTTCTCTTCTATTGCTCTTGTGTCCTTTATCTCCAATTCTCCTTAAAAATATATTATCATTTATAAGGCACCTACAGATTATTTCCTTGTGGAATTTTATATAATTCTTATTCATAACACTTAAAGTAAGCAATAGAAAAACAATCGTGCAATACTCTAAGGGGGATGATTTGAATCAACAGTTGAGCACAGGGTCTATAGACAAACATTACAGAGAAGCAGAAATATATGTAAATTATTTGCTATAGCATCAATGTGGTTCCATTCAAATATATTTGCACAATTACACAAAGTATACAAAGCTTTTATTTTTTTTTTTCCTGAGATGTTCTGAAAAGCCCGTAACTTTGCATTCTTTGTCACTGTAGATGATCCCAGCACGGGCAGGATTAAAGAATACAACTTCTTAATAGTTTTGGTCAATTCTGTTTGCAAATGACTAGTGAGACATTCAATTTTGAAGGGGAAAAAAAAAGCAGCCAAATAGCATGAGGCAAATATTTAATGAAAACACATAACAAAGAAACTTTTAGTTATTCACTGTCATTTTTACACAATTCCACAGATTATTTTATATTTTCTTCAATATAATTTTCAGAAAATATACACTCTATTTCACTTTCAGAAATAATCATTATTTGTGAAGGCAAGTTTTTAGGTCATATTGATTGAAATTCTCCATTTTATATGGAGCCTTTTGCAATAATAACATAGATGGTTTTAAGCAATACAATAAATCATATAGTTCACATTTGTTATACATGTTATTTTATTAATTTTTTCTTCTTCTATTTTTCAATGATGTGATGAGAATCATAGGATCATAGAATGGCTTGGTTTGGAAACCACTTCTAAAGGTCATCTAGTTCCAAGCCCTTGATGTAGGCAGACGCACCTTCCACTAGACCAGGTTGCTCAGAACCACATCCAACCTGATGGTGAACATTTCCAGGGATGGGCAGCCACAGCTCCTCTGGGAAACCTGTTCCAGTGTCTCATCATCCTCATGTTAAAAAAATTCTTCCTTATGCTCCCTTTATAGTCCCTTTTAATTATGGAAAGAGACAGCAAGTTCTCCAAAGAAAAGGAGGAGATGGAAGCATGAGTGTGGTTTTTTTAAGTCAGTGCATGAGTTTTTATGAGTTTATGCTGAAGAACAGAATCAGAATTCTGAGGAAGTGATGAGGTTTGATATGAATTGATACGGGTTTTAATTCTCACAGTAATTAATAACTTTTTCTCCTGCACGGGTAAGGAAGATAATTCTGTATATAATAAACAGGCTTGCAAAACTGCAAAGGTTATGCACTAGTAATTTCAGTATTCACCAGCAGAGTGAGACTGGGATTCAAAGCAGAGCCAGAGAGAATTAATCTAATGGAAATTTCTGATAGTTTATTTCACCGGCATTTAAGTCTAGATTTTTGGCTCAAATATTTTATCTTATGGCTATGATTATGATTGGGCTTATGGTTATGATTGGGCTAGAAGTCATCTTCTGTTAGTAGTGTTTTCAGTATTTCCTGTTCTTAATTTCCAAAATTGGATGAGATAAATTCTTTTTATTCTTGCATCAAAACTTATTTACCAGATTTATTCATAATATACAATAATATATTTCTGAAAATTTTTTGGTTCACCTGATATTTTTATGATTTTCTGTACTTACTGTTACAAGATCTCAGAAGAACTATAAATAAGCTTCAACTAATGAAATCCCAAGTATAATACCTGTGTGTTACAAGTTTAACAGTGGAACAGAACTTTTGTCTCACCCTGAAAAGTCAACAGTCAAATTTGAATTAAAGTAAGCAAAAATGCAAGAATAGAGTAACAGAAATTATTTTATTAGATAAATTCAAGTGCTATACAGCTGATGGTTCTGAGATATTTCTATATGATATGTGAATATTGTTCACAAAATTATAGAATAATTTATACTAACTGCTGCTCTTTACCTATGGTGGTGTCAAGAAAATGAGGAAGTCAGGGAAGGATTTGAAGTAGAAACTAGTGCATAGACTCCTCTGGAAAAGTTATTCTATAAAGGAGGGTGTTTAGAAAAGAAATAAGCAAATGTCTTTTGCCTTTTTTTTTTTGGAGCTAGGCCGTGTCCTGAAAAGTTATTGTAGAATGATACCATTAATCATTCATTCATTGAACAAAGATTTGATTTTGTTATTCAGAAGCTGAAGAAGTTTTAAGATTGCAAAATCTTAATCTATATTTAGAGGTACATTTTTCTCTATATGTAAAACTATTAAATATTATGAGAGACTTTTTAAGTCTGAGATAGTATTTAGATAATTTCTAACAACAGGGACACTTGCACAGTGAAAGTTTTGCTCTCCATTTCTTATTAGCAATATTATCTTATACATGACTGAAGAACCAGGAAAAAACAAGCAGGTATATTAAACACAAAAATATCAGAAGGAGAAAAACTTGTATTTAAAATGTGATTTTGTTTTGCAAGGAGTTATGATCAGAAAATATAAGATGGGTTTGACACACCTTCCATGCAGTAGCATAATTTATGTGTTATCTAATTTTTCGCTCTGTTTCTCTCTGTAGTTTCTTATTAATCAGAATTAAAGGATACACACTTCACACTTTTCCCACATAAAATATAGTCATTGCCCATTAGAAGCTCATGGTTGCCACAGAAGGTGCCTGTGAAGATTCTGAGTACTGATGGGCTCTGCAGACCACCCACCTCGGGGTTCGGCTGTGGCACTGGAAGAGCAAGAATGGGTGACCAGGTGAGGAGCAGGGTGAGGGGGAGCTGGAAGTCTCACCGAGGTCTTCCCACTCATTTTGGGAACTGTGTTTGAGCCCAAGCACTCCTACCTGGTCTCTACGTGAGCTGCATGCTGGATCTGGTCATCTGCTTTGTTGGTGTCAGCCTTGACTTCCCAGACTGGCCTGAGGCCTGTCTGGTCATTCTGGACTTGCCTGGATATTGCTCATCTCCCAGCTGACCCCAGTCATCATTCCCATCCCAGCCCTTCTCTCCAGGTCGGGTACAATGCAACCCTTGGTGAGTCTGCCTTGCCTCCCTGCCTTTGAGAACTACCCCACTGTTCCCTTAAAAGGTCATGGATAGAAGAAGGATAAGAAGTAAAAGGCACAAGATAGGAAAAGAGGACATTTGAATTAGATATTAGAACAACTATTTCCCTATGAGGGAGGTCAAACACAGGAAGATGTTGCTCAGAAAGACTGTGGAGTCTTAATCCCTAGAGGTCATCAGGGCTCAGCTCAACATGGCCAACACCACATTTCTCTATTTGGCCCCTTCTTTGAATAGGAGGTTATTCCAGGTGATCTCCAGAGGTCCTTTCCAACCTATCCTGTGATTACTGAAACTCTTTTTGTGGCAAACTCCTGCTTATCATGTAATCAACTGAAAAACTAATTCTCTATTTGTGCACTAGCATTTCTTTCCTCAGGAGGTAACATCCAAGCATAACAGCAGTACCTTGCAACCTCTTAGTTCTAACCAGCTGTGAATGAACAACTGCGACTCGAATTCTAAGACTTCAAATTCCAGATGCAATGCCATGCATCTTTTCAGGTAATGAGGAAAGCTAAACTATTTTATTTTTTATTTAATCCTTTTCAGTGAAAGACACATCATTGCATCTATTGTAATTAATGCCTTAAATCTTCATAGTACGATGGCACATCATTTGATGGAAAAATATAATAGATGTTTATATAGTTTATGTCAAAAAATGCAGATTCCCAAAATTCTGTTCAAAATGCATGTGGTGGTTCTCTTAAGTGTAAAAGTTTTCTTAATATATCTACATATTTCTTTACTTTTGTAACAGTGTACATGCTAAAATAAATCTTTGCAACCAACATACATCCATACATACATGTCCCTGTGGTCACTCAGGATTTTATTAATAAGGAAGTGAGAGTGACAAAAAGATACTGGGAGGCATTATGTGGAATTTAATCATGTATGTCATCAAAATATACATAGAGATTGAAGTCAGTGTGTCTAGTAGTCATCTGTCCAAGATTAAGGGGCTTCAGTGTTTAAAAGATGACAAAGCTGGTTGTATGGGAATGGAATAGACAGATTCTCTGTGCTTTTTCAGTGTGACGGTGCTTTTTATGGTTCTATACATATGTAAAGGTTCAATGTACAGTTCTGTTAACCCTCAGTTATATTATCTGTAAATGGACTGCTCCGGTCTCCCTCCCCTTTCCCACTTGGTTGCTCCTGGAATTGTTATCCCCTCCCTCGGTTGTATCCCCGCCACGGACCCCTCCTTCCCTATCCCATATTTGTACTCCAGCTCCTCCCCTTCTTCTAGTCCTTTCCCTGTCAATCCAGGTTACTCGATCCCTTACAGGTTTGAGTAGAAGGGCTCTGGCTTCTACTCCTGTCTGTCACCCCCAAACCCCACCTTCCCTTATCCCTGGTTGGTCCTTTTCCTCTCCCCTCCCCTCAGTTGCACCCCCTTGATAAGGTCAAGCCCAAGGGTCCCGAGCACTCTCTGGAGTAGGCTCTCCTTGGGGTCGGATCCCCAATAAACTGAGCTCTGTTTCACCCTACTCAGAGAGTCATTTTCTGCTTCCTTCGGCAGGCAGTAGCCAAAGGTCCTTCCTCCTGGAGCGCTGGTTAGGGACTGGCAAACTGGCCACACTCAAGAAACCTCCTGCGGGGTGTGTGGCAGGGCGTAACGCCTGGCTAGTGGCTCCAGAGTCGCCGGAGTGCCCGATGTCTCCTGTGGAGGGACGTTTGGTGCTCTGGTGCCCGGACATCTGCCTCATGGCCCTCGAAGGTGGCTGCCAGCTAGCCTGGGCTCAAGCAGGGTTTGAGAAGCAGCCATCTGGGAAGGCACAGTGGCATTTCAGTAAGAATGTTACTTGCACTTTGTTTAAATAAACCTGTTTTTACAAGGAAGTATTGAAGTATCCTGAGAAAATACTCTAAGGGCTGAAAACAAGTCATTATTCACAACTTGGTATTCTTATTTTATTCTCACTTTAGCATAATTTTGGGGCAATTCTGTTTTCTGTTAAACTGACGCAAATAAAGAATAATTCCTCTGAAGTCAGTAAACTTATTTTTCATAAAGCTGGCATGCAGTTAGAAGTCTCAGTTCATATCATTAAGTGAATTTCATATCTAAATCATTGTAGTCCTTTCATTTGGGAAATTATTCTGGTCACACAGTGCTGTTTGGAACTAGAGTTGAGAAAATACAAATATGCTTCCTTATTTATTCCTTCTACCCTCTCCCTTCCTTCCTACCTCCTAACAACCCCCCCCCCAAAAAAAAGAAGAAAAAAAAAAAGAGGTCAAAAAAAGGTTTTTCCAACTGGCTACTGCACAAAAATATTTCCGATTTTTTAAAAATGCTGCACTTCTGTCCGCACAGCTTAATAATTCAGTTGGGTGTAGATCTCTCAGAAACATGTGATGATAATTATTATGCCAAAATTTATTCTTAATATTTAAAGTATTTTTGGATGTGTAGTTAGCTTGTTTTAATTAATTTAGTTGCTGTGTGTGCCTTGCTTTCTGTCATCTGCATTGCAATAGTAGGGACTTCCTTGCTCCTGTGGGCAGCTAGCCAGAAAGACAGAGTAACCCCAGTGTCTCCCTGTGCTTTCACTGCCACTTCAATGGACTATTGTTGTCAGCAGTAAAAATACAGTAAATTGAGGCTCTTTCTTCTGTAGAAATCCTAAGATAGAATTCAGGCATACTTTAATATTGTACAAGAGACTGAGCCCATCTGTTAAAATCCAGCTGAATGGCTCTTGGTCTAATAGAGTGGAAATGCATCTTGTGACTATCTATTTGGCTGGTTTCTTCAGCTGTCTTTCCTGTTGTTAATCTTTCAGTAATCACATTCCGTGTCACTGAGAGGCCAGAGCAATTTCCTCTCTCAGGTCAAACTTCAGGGGTTATGCTTTTAATTTATTTAATTAATTACCAACTTGTTGAGTTCAAGTCCTGTTAAGTTTTATCCAAGGGGAAAGAAAAGAGGGAGAATATTGGAATTCTGTTTTACAGGCAACTCGAGGAGTCAGATGCCAAACAGCTAAGTAAAGAGCAACTGAAAGGTTAAGAGATACTGAAAGTTAATCTTTCCAGGATATTTTGTGATTATGTGTATACTGCCAAAAGGTGGACTGTCTATTCACTCAGCTGCAAAAGAGCTCTACCCAGTCTATTTGGCAGTCTCTATCTAGTCTTGGATAGAGGCTTCATAAGCTTATCCCACATCTTTTTTATTTTTTACTCATCAGGAGCCTTGACAAAGTTAGTATGAAATACCTGTCCACCTTCAGGTCAATAGATTTGATATCCTGATGGGCATTTATGTTCTCATTAATTAATGAGAACATAAATTAATTAATGAGTGAAGTTCTGCTTTGTACTGACTAACTTTATATATATAATCATTATGGTCTTTTCCAGCTTCCAAGTCAACACCTTCTGACTTTTAATCCAGTATTCACTTTACAATATCCCCAAAATTGTAGTTGTGTACTTTTAATGGGGTCTGTAAAATGAAACCCTATCCTGAACTGCCTAGACAGTTGCATATGAAGACAGGCTGGGAGAGTTGAGTCTGTTCTGTCTGGAGAATAAGGCTCTGGGGAAACATGGTTGTGGCCTTTCAGTATATAAAGGAGACTTATAAGCAAGTAGAAAGAGACTTCTTGCCAAGGCCTGTAGTGACAGGACACAGTACAGTGATTTGAAACTCACAGAAGGTAGATTAAATTGGAAGTAAAGAAGACATTTTTTAGGATAAGGGTGGTGAGACACTGCAACAGGTTATCCAGAGAGGTGGTAGGTGCCCCATCCCTGGAAGTATTCAAGGCCAAGTTGGATGACGACCTGAACAACCTGGTATAGTGGAAGACGTCTCTTTCCATGAACTAGATGATCTTTAAGATCCCTTCCAAAATCAAACTATTCCATGGTTCTAACATGTAGAATGCATTTAGAGGAGAGTTCCACACAGAAGTAGACACAATCTTATGACTTTTTTTTTCTTGAAATCCCTCAAAACATAAACCCCCTATACTTCACATAATTTTCCTTGCTAATATTCTTGTATCGAAACTTTGAAGAGACAACTTAATAGAATGCGTTAGTAACTAATTTTTCGCATTTGGAGGGAAAGAGAAAATTGAGTACCAACATTTCTTTTTAAAAAGAGCAGATATGAAAATTAACAGAATTCCAATAATTTGAAGACATTCTGGTGACTGGTGAAAAACTGATTTTAGTGACTTGACTTCAAGGCCACTGCCCTAACCTTGTCTCCTTTGCCTTAAAGGTATTTCAGAATCACTTAGCTAGTAGCCAGTACATTCCAGGGAAAATTTTGAAAGTCAATGTCAAAGACTATTTCATAAATGGAAGTTTGATTGAATTTAATACTTTTTTAAATGACTTGTGTGAAATTGAACTCTCCATTATCTCTCTTAATGGCTTTTAATGTATCATGTGGATTAATTGGATGATGAAATCACTAAATGACTAATTTCTTAAATTATATGTCAAAGGTTGCAGAAAATAAAAATTACATTGGCTCTGAACTGTGCTGGAGAACAAAATAGTCTTATAATAACGTGTGTACTAAATGAGGGCTAAAAGGAATTATATTCCTGTCAGTATGTTATTCCCAGTTACAGCTAATGCTGTTGTCCCCTTTAAGGGCATTATTTGGGAACAAGAATATGACCGGTTTCATATTCTTATTTCTGCAGAATCCTTCTGTGATCATTCTTCTACTTTTTTCCTAAAGTTACATCATATCTCTTTCTCATCAAAACAATCAAAATATAACTGCATTGAACATCAAGTTAATTCCTAACAAAATCTTGATTCAGCAAGGAATATATAGTAGTATTAATTAATGAATCAATTGAATTCATCAATTAATGTGCAAATTTTAATTTAGGAGTCAGTGAGTTGATTCGAACTCCGGAAAAATAAAAACTTAAACACCAAACTAAGTGGAGGACTAGTTTCTCTGTTTAACCAGTCAGAATAAAATATGTGCATCTTTGACTTTTTCTGTATCAATTAGAGTCCTTGACAATCTTATAACTGTGTTCAGAGATTCTTTATTTTGTTCCACAGTATAATATAAGCTTCAGAATGCCAGGAACCTATTCCTTTAATGAATCGAGTTGTCACCCTTGAGTTTTTCAAGTTTTTGTCTGAGTACATAAGATAAATACATAATCATTTAAAAAATCATTCCAATTCCATTAAAATTCTAGAGCTATAATACATGATTATCCAAGGTTTTCTTTTGACTTCATGAGCAGATAAATTCCTAGGGTTGAATCCTCAATAGATGTAATGTAACGATAGATTTGTTAAATCTGATGGAAGTAGGCAAACTTATACAGGCTGAGGATCTGTCCCTTAATATTTAGTAACGTGTCTCAAATGATTTTTCTAATTGCTCTCTATATTCAGAGTTACAGATGTCTGGCAGCTATAGTAGGATGGTTATCTAATATCGAATTAAATTGAGAAGTCACGGCCATATTTTATTTCTAAATATTCCCCAGTGTTTTAAATCAATTTGTTCAATATTGAAATTTTAAACACTAACAGGCTTGGCTTCTTGGCATATATCAGTTAGCATTATTCTGTGAAACTAACTGAATTATACCACTTCCAAGTCCACTCCTGGCTTGAAAAAAGAGAACAAATTAATTATTTCCTGCATTTCTTCCTGGAGTTATTGATTCTTTGCAAATGTTTCTGTTGTTTCCAGATGAACTCAGAGGGAAAATCCACCTTTTGTGAGAGTTTTCAAAATCGCTTTTTTGTAATTGATGGTCCTTTGTTGATTTTTTTTCCACCTGGAAAAAAAGTTAGAGACATTTATGATTGCTAAATTGGCCTTGAGAATAGGACTGATGAGTCTATATCCTTTAAGCAAAACTCTGGAGGCAGAACTGTTCTAATAGTAAAAGAAAGGCAAACTAAAAAATAGTTCTTTCAACACTTTATTTCATAACCAGATTTTTTTTTTATTCAGGTACAGAATTGTTTGAAGGATTCAACACAATGCTTCAGTGTTACCTTCACTGTGCACACTGAGTGCTTTTGTCTATGTTGTATTTATCAATAATGACATAAAAGTAAGTTTGACCTGAAGAAGGGTATCTTTTTTTTTTTTTTCCTACTGGAAGAAAAGCACAGATAAAAATCAGATCTCTGAGAATAGTAAGAAAGCTTCTAAGAAACTAATTAATTGCAAAGAATTATAAATGGTAATTAATAGTTAAAACTCTCAGTACACAGTCTGGTATTCTTGGATCAAGTTTAAACAGATTATGTTTAGAATTGGTGATGATGAAATTCAATAAAATAACAGGTTAAAGTCAATTGAAATAAAATAAAGTGATATATTGTTGTGAATTAATTGACATACAAATTAAGCCCCACACAACCTCTCATTTGCTACCAGCCAGCAGGATGGAGGAAATAAAAACAATTTAATATGTAAAAGAGAGAAGAAAAAGAATTAAAAAAAAAAAAAGAAAAAGAAGAAACTAATGCAAATGCAGTAATTTACCCCCAGGAACTCATGCCTAGTTACTTCCTGAGCAATTTTAATCATTGGAAAACTGTCCCCCAGCTTTTACTGCTGAGCATATGTTATGGAATAATCCTTTGGTCAGTTGAGGGTAGCTATCCTGATCACATACCCACCCAACCTCTTGTGCACTCCAAGTCTGCTCTTCTTCGGTGGGAGGGAGAGCAGTGAAAAACAGAAAGGGCCTTGATGTTGTATAAACACTGTTCAGCAAGTTCTAAAACATTGGTCTCTTATCAACACTGTTTTTGTCAAGGGCAAAACAGACTCAGCTTGAGGAAAATTGTTTAATTAATTGCAAATCAATTCAGAGCAGGATAATGACAAATTAAACCAAATCTAAAAACACCTTCTCTCTACCCTGTCCTTTTTCCTGGCTTCAATTTCACTCCTGTTTTTCTCTACCTTCTTCCCACCAGTGGCACAGTGGGGCAGAGAATGGGGGTTGCGGTCAGTTTGACACTCATCTGTTCTGCTCCTTCCATCTCCTCATGCTCATTCCCTCATGCCCATCTCCCATGGAAGTTAGTCCACTACTAACTATTCCACTGTGAATCTTTCCCATGGGCTACAGTTCTCCATGAACTGTTCCAGCGTGTCCATGGGGTCACAAGTCCTGCCAGAAGTCTGCTCCAGTGCAGGCATCTCACAGGGTCACAGCCTNATTGTTTAATTAATTGCAAATCAATTCAGAGCAGGATAATGACAAATTAAACCAAATCTAAAAACACCTTCTCTCTACCCTGTCCTTTTTCCTGGCTTCAATTTCACTCCTGTTTTTCTCTACCTTCTTCCCACCAGTGGCACAGTGGGGCAGAGAATGGGGGTTGCGGTCAGTTTGACACTCATCTGTTCTGCTCCTTCCATCTCCTCATGCTCATTCCCTCATGCCCATCTCCCATGGAAGTTAGTCCACTACTAACTATTCCACTGTGAATCTTTCCCATGGGCTACAGTTCTCCATGAACTGTTCCAGCGTGTCCATGGGGTCACAAGTCCTGCCAGAAGTCTGCTCCAGTGCAGGCATCTCACAGGGTCACAGCCTCTTTTGGGCATCCACCTGCCCTTGGATGAGGTACTCCATGGGCTGCAGGTGAGTCTCTGCTCATTTATGGATCTCCATGGGCTGCAGGACAGGTTGCCTCACTGTGGTCTTCTCCACAAGCTCCAGCACCTGGAGCACCACCTCCACCTCCTTCACTGATCTGGGTGTATGCAGAACCGTTTCTCTCACATATTCTCAGTCCTCTCTTTGACTGCAGTTGCACAGGTTTTTTCCCCGTTATGGTTTGTTTTGAGGAAAACTTTTTT
>WEIV01008271.1:20932-60721 GCA_013390005.1 Calyptomena viridis
CTTTGGGTACTTACATTGTTTGGGTAAGGGTGTTTTGGTTTTTCGATACCTAATATATAAATATATATATAGTTTGTTTGTTTTAATAAAATCTTTCCTATCCTTATACTCAAAGTCTCTAACAATTTAATATTGGATTCACTTTTAATTTGTTTCAACTGTCTCTCCCCCTCAAACGGAGAAACCCCCCTTCTTAAATCTATGACCTCAGTGTGACTACCACCATCTCTGATTCACTCAACCTTGGCCAGTGGCATTGACTCTGTTGGACATTAGGGAAGCTTCTGGCAGCTTCTCGCAGAAGCCACCTCTGTAACCCTCTCCCTGCTATCAAAACATTGCTGTGCAAAACCATGTAGAACAAAGAGTTCGAAAGAAACTAGTAGTTTAGAGTTCAATACATAAATATGAGTTCTTTTTCAGGCATCACATTTTTGAATGCTGGGAGAGTATTCAGGAGGATTTCATAATTACTTCATTATTAGGTTCAGTATTAGACATATGCCTTTCGTCCCTGATGGAGATAGGATGAAGGGTGAGGTATATGGGTTTTGCTGTCCCAATGCAAACACTTTTATGTTCATACATTTATTATTTTTTTGTGTAACTGATAATGCTGAGGTTCATCCATGCTTGTCTTCTACAGTTCTTTCACATACAAATTAAATGAAAGCATCCTTTGGAGTGAGTATTTTTATTCCAGCAAGAATAATGTATTTAATTTTACAGTGGTGCTTGAATATGTTCTATAGGTGAGTTTGCTTTTTTGCATTTACTATAAATAAATGCAGCTTTTATTACCACTGTCTGGCCAGTAAAATTTTATCCTTATAGCAGATGGATAAGTTAAGAAGTTAGAGTTTGTCAGTAAGATACACATTTGAAGCAGTAATAAGGATATGATGAAAGTAGAAGTGAAAAAAAAATATTTATTTTATCTTGTTGATACATTTTGATGTTGCAAAACACAATGTCTGGCTAGTTATAAGAAAAAGTTAAAGTTTAATTTTCACACTGTTAAATAGCTCTCAGTGCTAAATGGTAACATATATGAGCAAGTATTTAGACTCTGTCTTGATCTTGCAAGTCAATATGTACTTTGTTCTAGATATTTATTAGCAATGTTTGGGGAAGATGAACAGAAAAGTATCTGTTACCATGATTTCTTGTCACTGACAGTCACATTAAGGAAAAAAAATCAATTTAATTTTCTTCCCTTTTCAGAAGAGATGATACAAGAATTTATTTAATCTATTTGATTTCCTATATTTGATATTTCTAGCTTAACAAAGTGACTTAATAAACTAAATAAAAATATTAAAAATGCATTCCATTACATAGTTTAGAAGAGAGCTAGTTTTCAGACAAGGTCAAATACAAATGAACTGGTTGAGTGGGAGACTGTATGCGCTTCTGCAGCTGTTATAGCTAATTTCTTTCTCTCATAGAGAACCGCTCAAGTCCTGTTTGGCAGTCGAAAATGAATTTGCAGTACTTTTGAAAATTATTTTATGACACAGAGGTGGTGAAGCATGTGCAGCTGCCTGCTATTCAAACAGCTCCTTTCCTTCAGTACAGCACAAGGAGAGAGTGTCCTGAAACAGACATTCACCTTTATGTGTTAATAAAAAGTTAAGTTTGAAAGGCTGGAACCAGTGTTATATCCTAGATCCTACAGACAGAAAGTAGACTTGATTTCTCTCACTCCCCTTTTTACCAAGGTGAAAGGAGTACTTGAAAAAGGATAAAGATCACTGACAGAGAGTGCTTTCTTCCTGTTTGCTAATATATTCACAGACTTCTAATCCCACAATTATTGTTAATTCTTGAGAACAGATAATATCTATTGAAGCTGTTTTAAACTTACGGTCTGTATTTTCATAGCACTGTCATGTCATTAAGTGAAAGTAGATATTAAGGGCTTATTGCTTTGTCTTCTTGGGAAAGTTGATGATTTTCAAAATAGTATCCTCTAAAAATTCTTTGTTTATGAACCTATCTAATCAGACATTATATTTTGTGGCAAAGCATTATTATCCCTTTACTAAGAAGCAGTTCCACAATGTTCTGATTGACTTTGGAAGTTCAACTCTCCAGTTTTGCACCTAAGGCAATATCACTATTAAATACTGTACCTTAGCTCTTGTATCACATGCAAAAGTTTTATCTGTTTCTGAATGGAACTAGTTATGAAAAAAAAAATTGTTGTTTAAATTTTTTCTAGAAAACAAAACAAAATGATGTTTAGTTGTATTTAATGTATCCTGCATAGAATATCAATAACTTTTCTCATAAAAATACTTTGCAAGCAATCAAAAATAAGTAGGAATGGAGGAATGAAAAAGAATTATATGATTCAGGTGTGTTTTGATCAATTTCTGTTTTATTGCCATTATTTTAACATTATTCAACAAGACTGCGTATTTATTTGGAGATAACACCAATCATGTACAAAAAAGTGAAAAGGAGTGAAAAGTCATGAAGAATAGATCCCTTTCTCGCCGGAAGAAAGCATAAGCTCAGTTTCCATCACTCAGCACTTTTAATATTTTAAAACAGATCTTGGCAGTTATTCTTACTGTTTTAAAAAATGAAAATGAAAACAGGGTTTTCAGTTGCTAGGGGGTGTGTTTATTTGTCACTGTATCTTTAAGTTTTAATTTATACATTAAAGCGATAGTCACCAATTACCCAGGACAAAAGACATAAAGATTATATAATGATGTTTTTATTATTTAAGAGAAAGCTTGCAGAACAACAATAGCAACTCATTACATGCCTTTCATTATTAGGTTTCTCTTTTCTTCAATTTAGTAAATAGTTTCAAAATTTTTGTGCATGTGTGCATGACATAATTATAAGGAAATATACTTTCTATATAATTGACTGTTAGTTTCCTTAAAAAGTTGCTGTATATTTCAAATACATTTCTGCCACTTTTGAGTACTTCAGAAGATATTACTGTTGACGTAATGAATTACTTGTACATATCTATCCATACTTCACATTGCACTTTAAAACAAAGCAATGTGACATTCAGTGGCTAGAATACCTATTTGTAAATAAAACACATCTCCAGTAATTTTCGTAGTTTATAAAATGCTAATATAGAATCATGGAATGGTTAAGGTTGGAAAGAACCTTAAAGATCATCTAGCTCCAGTCTTCTGCCGTAGGCAGGTAACCTTCCACTAGACCAGGCTATGCAGAGCCACATCTGGCGTGGTGTTGGACATGTCCAGGGATGGAGCATCTACAACTTCTCTGGGCAACCTGTTCCAGTATCTCACAACCCTCACAGTAAACAATTTCTTCCTAGTATCTACTCTAAACTTACTCTCCTTCATCTTAAATCCATTAACCCTTGTCCTTTCACTACCTACCTTTGTGAAAAGTCCCTCTCAAGGCTTCTTATAGGCTCTCTTTGCATACTGGAAGTCTGCTGTAAAGTTTCTCTGGAGCCTTTTCTCTCCTGGCTGAGCAGCCACAACTCTCTCAGCCTGTCTTCATAGCAGATGTGTTCCAGTCTGTGATCAGCTTAGTGGCTGTCCTCTGGACTTGATCTAGCAGATCCACACTTTCTCATCTTGTTAACCTCCACTTAAGTCTTAGATAGCACCTGGACAATAGTACCACCTTTATCTTATACCAAGTTCCCACTGTGATAGCCTAATTTACAATCCAGGTCAGGTCACATTTGGGGTGGTGGGTAGGCTTCAGTGGTCATTGGCTGTCACAGATGCCATCAGTCCCATAACTTGAGGTGATCTTTGTTTGGCTGGTGATATGTGTACAAGCAGTTGCTTCTTTACATAGTTTGCCACAGGGGGACGTTTTGTCCAGGTGCATTACCCAGTATATGCTAACCAGATCTCACCTCCACCAGGCCTGGAGTCAGTGCCATCCTGTTTCTACATTGTGTGCTTATTTCACAGCGAAGTCCTTCTCTGGCCTTAACAGTGTTTGAGACAGGCACCTGTGTTCTTTAAATCCCTACAGGGGAACAAATAAAGAAACACTGCAAAGGGCCAAGAAGCACATCAACCAACACATGCCAGCAGAAATCACTACATATTTGGGCCGTCAAAAAAAAATGGTTTCTGTACCAAGAGATTATTGAAATCATGAAACTGGTTTAAATATCAAAAGTGGAAATATGAACCATCTAAAAAGTCTGTCTGAAAGCTAGAAGGTAAAAGGTAAATTGACAAAAACATGAACTACTGAGTTTTGGATTTTTTGCCCTTCCGTTCGTCCGTCCTTTTTTTTTTAACGAAAGAAGGAATGTAGTCACTTGAAGTGCTTCTCTCATCACTGAGAAAACTTGGGCAGGCATTAAGCGTTAATATGAAGTTAACTAAGTTCAGGTATAAATATGAGGTATGTAACCCCATAAACAGAGTTACTTTATTCCCTGAAATAACTCTTGTCTCTAGAAATAGAGATACCCCATAAATCTGCCTCCTACACGCACTTCTATAGTTGCCAGAGAAAGTAAAGCAGCAGAGGATAATGAGAAAGAGAATAGAAGCAGCATAGAAGAGCATTAGCACTAACACACAACCTTGCAAAGTGCAAGGAGGAAGAAGACAAAGTTATTATGTCAATACTACTCATAATGACCATAGCATGACTTTCTGAGCAGCCTTATGGACACTCTCCTAGCACACACCTGCCACGTGAACATGGTTTGTGAACCTGGTAAAAACTCCAAGAACTCCATATAGAACCCCACATATTTTAAGAATGACCTTCATCTGTACGTGCAACCTTGATGACTGGATAAATAGAGAATCTGCTCTCAAGGGCAATCAAACACAGCACAGTCAGATAAAATGCCTCTCACAGTTTACAAAGCATGTCCTCGCTCAAGGCTATATCTACTAGAATAGTACATCTATAGTAGATCTAATAGAATCTACTAGGAATAATTTAAGTTTCTAAGAGTATAGTTTAAGTGATTAGACAGGCTTGTCTTTAATGAAAAGATTAACATGCCACATTTCAGAGTATGTGATACTGGAGCATCTTATCATAGCTTCCTACTACATGTTGACAACACTAAAATAGACTGAAATTCTGGTTAAAAGCTTTCCAAGAAAAGAAAGGCTTGACGCGTTGACTGAAAACTGAAAACAGTACAGACAGATGTGAATATTGCATAACTTCCAAAATCTGAATAACATACCATTTTTCACTCTTTGTGAAACTTTATAAGAAGATTTTCCACTTCCCCATGCTCTGACATCCTTACTGGAGCTGTTCTAGCCCTTAATGTATTCTGTAAAACCTCGTGAATATTGTGGTTTCAAATGCAAAGAGTATAAGTAGGGGAACCATTGCTGCTAGATCATAGATTGGCAGAAACATTAAAAGATTAAAAGATGGATAAACCCAAGTTAAAACTTGCAAGAAAAAAGATATAAAAAATAACACTGATTTGGAGTTTGGGTAGTGAAAAAAGATCCATAATTGGACATAGATTGCAAAGAAACAAAGATAACTCCAAGGTTATTTTCTCAGTGTTCCAATACCATCAATTACTTGAACATTTTATTTGCTTAAAAGTAATTGCCCTTTTTTTTTTTCTTAATAGGACCTAATTTTTAAGGGGGGAAATTTGATTATTTTTTTTAACAGTCCTTTTCATCCTAGGTTAATTTGCAATGTGTACTCAATGTGATGAAAATTAGCAACAAACAAATTCTATTGATGTATATTTGGGAGGTCATGAGAGTACTATTCTCTAGAAAGAGAAGTAACAGCCATGAAACCATTAAGCTGCTGCATCTCCAGAGAACAAAAATTTGGAAATCTCTTTGAAATTCAGTATCATTGGAAGGATGCAAGTATGTGAGTTTGTGTCACACAGATCTCTTCCCTATTCTTTTATAGCCCACTGAGTAGTATTTCATGAGTTTTGATGGCAATACACAGCAACATCATTCTCACTTGATAGAATGGAATAATTTTAGTATGTATATGAGCTATTTAGAATTTACAGTAACAATTTCTTCCCAATTCACTGAAAAATTAATGATTACACAACAATTTAAGGGAAAAGACATCAGGGAATATGTGATGATGCATGGCAAAATCTGGCTTGTAATATAGTATAATCTGATGTTTGTAGCACCTTATTGCAGCATCTCCTAGATATAAATTGGTTCAGGGCATCCTTCAAAATTTCCCTCACTTTCTTGAAATCTGTTTGAAGTGTCATTTTTTGCCTTTAGATCTACAGATCTTCATAACCACGAGTCTCAACCGTTGCCTCATTTAGGGTAAAGAAAATAGGAAAGTATTATGACCTTGTGTCATTGAATTTGCCTCTGTTTGTGATGGCATCAGTTAACTTAAACTCCCTTTAGCTATGAGTACCTGTGAGTCCATGCATAACTAAAAAGCTAACCAAGAGATTTAAGAAAAATATCTGATTTTGATCAAAAAGTGATTGGAAATAATTTCCTGATGGAGGACAGAAAGAAAGTGAAGATCTGCCAAATACAACTATTTGGGGAAACACAATGAAAGTGAATTTTAATAAAAGATGTTCCTTCACAAAGACTACAGCAAGAGCTTGAAGTACTTTCCCTGAATTCATTAGGAAATTGAATTAGGAAAATGCATCAGAAAATCTCTGACCTGGAGCGGTGTGCTGCTGTGCATCCTGATGGTTCTTCAATACATGAATTTAAGGCAGCAAACAATGCCACAGGTTTTGGAGTGCCTACCACAGAAAACTACAAGCTGCACAGCTTGTGTGTCTCAGGACTTCTTCATAGTGAGACCCCAGAAACCAGGTTCTTATTGTAAATTTAGGTTACCTGCTACAGAATCATGACTGTCAGTCTTGAAATATAAGGGCCTATGGAAGTTATGACATATTAGTCCAAGGGAACATATAATTAAGTAAAGGTTATTAGCATAATCATCAAAATATTTTACAAGATATACTCTTTCTAGAATAAGGTGTACTCTGAGGTAAAACTTTGATCAATAAAACTGTCTTTGTTTATTCTGTGTTTGTATCTTACACCAGCTATTTAATATCTGTTTTCAAGGCTGTGAATTAAAGCAGGCAATCATGTTTGGATGTTCAGAGTTTGTCTCCACATCAGAGTGAATGGAAGTAGAAACTTAGCTTTTACGTTGTCTATTCTACAAGGTCAATTCAGATAGAAGAACTATTTTGAACGTTAACACTATAATGTAATTTCTGTGTTTAATTGGTATTAAAATACTCAGACCTTGCTCAGACTGATATTCAAACTGAGAGATATTCAGATAGGGATATTCAGAGAGCGAGGTGTCTTAGTTATGTTGCTTCCTAGATGATTCCTAGTGCAACAGTTTGTTGTTATTGAATTTGCTTAACAGGTTTGTCATGGGGAATAGTAAGCACTTGAATTTATTTGCAAGCAATAAGTTACAATATGTATAAAAGCTACAATAAATCATTCAACTCTATGAAGACATTGAAATCAGCAAAGTTAAGTTTGGAACAGCTTTTCTCCTATTTATTGTAAGCATAATTAATTCAGAATATAAAAAGAATTGCACAAAATATTCTAAGTGTTTGTATCTGGCAACTGGCCCTGAATGCTTGGTTTGCTCCATTGCTGGCACGAGGGAGATGAGTATTTGTGGTCCACAACCCCTCTCCTGCTGCAGGTGTTCAGGTCTTCTTGAACAAACACATATTTAGACACTAAATCTAACCGTCAGCTTGCCATTGGAAACTCTCAGTTCTGGCTGCTTTACACATGGGCAGCACATGCAGATGAGTTTCTCAGTCTACCCCCAAGCACCACAATACTCGATTTGGACCTTCTGCTCAATTCAACAGCCAACTTGCAAACACTCTGGTCACTCCAGTATCTGGCACAGACTTACAGTCTCCTTGATGCCTGCCTCCCATGCTGCTTATTCTGTTTGCAGCTAAGTCCATGTTGGCTCATCCAGAGGGGTTGTCCAGGGGGGTAGGTGAGAGAAAGAAAGAGACACGAATCACAGAAGCGCTTCTGGTCTGTTCAATGGCGAATGACCGAGAAGGGCGTTTATTAACCCTTTAAATAGTTTTGACTCCTAACAACTCTCTTGGTACATGAAGTATGTTTATGATTAACAATTGGTCAGTGTCCAGGTGTCACCTTGGCATTGATACTGGGTAAGTGAAAACATGTGGACTATTGGACAAGAAACAAAAATATCCTGCCATTAACTTCAAGCAAGTAGCCACGTACTCAGGCTTCCACTATAGGCAGAAAATGCTGACTCACTTAAGGTCGTACTGCTGGTGTTAGAATCTTTTAAGGACAGAGAACAGCTAGGCCTCAGGTCCATCTTAACCACAGAGCCAAATCAGACCAGCTGTCGGCCTACAGGTCCAGATGGATGGCCACTAAGAATCACACATATGTGTGTCTGTATGTACCTGTGCAACAGGCACACACTCTACAGAACAGTTTTGTTCTGTTCAATGTCTTCAGTCAGAGTCTTCCACCTGCCCATATTGGGATATAGGTAGCACTCTGGTTTTCTGCACGACATGAGTTCAAGATTGACTTCAGAGAATGAGTCAGTATGTTAGTAGAAGTTAAGTGGAAGAGATGGGAGTAAATATGTACACGTATCTTGTCAGAAGGTGCACAAACTGACCTCAGAAGTCCAAAGCTCTCATTAAGTCCTATTCTCACATGTGTATAGAACAAGTGCAACAGACTATAATATTCCCATTAAACAAACTAAAAGAAATCAGGTAAGTGAACAAAACTTTTCTGGAAAAAACCACACCAAAAAGAACACACAAAGAATAAAAAACCCCCAATTATTAAAATGCAATGTACTGTAATACATTAAGTCAGTAATTCCATTCCAAATTTGATTTTAAATAGTCACAAGACTATATTATAAATACAATCGATCAACTAATTTGCACATAACTTTTTTTTTTTTATAAATGTCAATCATTAGTATTTGGCCTAGTTTATTTAAACATTAGATGGTCTTCTAAATAGGTCATTCAACTTTCAAATGTAAAAAGTCTCTCTCAGTCTATCTCAGTCTAATCAGGGCAATTAAATGTGTATTATTAAGGGTTTATTCAGTTCTTTTAATCATTGTACAATTTATAAGTCAGTTTCTTTTATCTGTGACTTACATCCTTGAACACAGAGCACTTGAGGGATCGAGTATCATTTTCATTAACTGTACTTTCTTTGAAGTAAAATCTTCAGTCTATTACAGTTTAATTCCATGTTAATTTGAATCACTGTTCTGCTTTGCTTGCAATGAGCTTTATTTTTACAGCACTTGATTGTAACTGTGAATTACAGACAGAACAGACCCTGAAGACATGAACTGGTACAGGTGTAATTGGCACGAAGTGCAGCTGACTTTTTTCCTTTTTCTTTTTTTTTTTTTTTTTAATTTAGCTTGTTTTATGAAAAAACTCTGCCCGTATCTGCACTGGTTATAAAATGATTCATTCTTTTTCTAGGTTAGAGCTCCACTTGGTGGTTAACTGGAAAACATGTAACACTATCATGAATTTTATTAAAAAAGAATTACGAGTCAAGATTATTTTTAAAATACAAAGAAATAATTAAAACTAACAAACAAAACAAACCCCAAACTTAGGAAAATGTGTCTTCTGCCTGTATTATAAACTAACAAGAGTATTTTTAAAGAGAACACACTGTTCCTTAAAGCAGATGCTGATAAAATTTAATTAGTTCTCTCTGATTTATCAAATTATCTAAAAAAAATTCTTATTTGTGCTTGGCAGATATAGAGCAGATGGCCCAGGAATTGCCAAATCTTTCCCACGTTAATAAGAAGTGATTCTGACTTCTTTCTGGGATTCTGTGAGGGGGATGGGAAGGGAAGAAAAAAAATTTTAAATCTTATTTTAAATCTTATTTAAAATCTTATGTGTAGCTAATTAGTTAAACTCCGTGTATTCTGTGTCAGATAGCTAAACAGTATACCAATATTTCCCATCTATCAAAATCTATACTAGACAAATTTTTCAGATTCTGAGATATATAAATCTAAAACAATAAGTTTATATTTAGTTCTCTGCTTTACAAAAAAAGTTTTGTTCACTGGAAAATTATCAAGGGAAAATATTCTTTTTCATTTAATGCAGTGGTTTTGGTATCAATTAACTCCTTCTACTTCATCATAAACTTTCATGACAGCAAGTTTCAACAACATAATCATGCTCTTAATAGCATGTCTCCTGATATTCTCCAGTAACTTCCATGTCTGAATATCTTCTTAATGAAGAAGATACATAGACAAATCATATCCATAGTGCTGTATTTATTATTTATAAATAGGCAATGGATAAACACTGAAACATAGAAAGAAAAACTTTTTATTCTGCAGGTGATTGAGTACTGAGACATGTTGTCCAGAGAGGCTGTGGAGTCTGTCTTTGGAGATATTCAAAAGCCATCTGGACATGGTCCTGAGCAACCCAAATCTAAGCAAGCTTACAGGTTTGACCCTGACTGGGTGCCAAGGACCCACTAAAGCCACTCTCTCACTCCCCCACTGTGCAAACAGACAGAGGAGAGAAAAAAAAAGCCAGAGGGTTTCATGACTTTGAGATAAGGACCATAAAAAAACACATTACAGATCACCATCACAGGCAAAACAGACTCCAAGTGGGGATATTAAGAATTTATTATTATCAAGATCAGAGCTTAAGAGTGAGAATTTCAATAGATCTTACAGACGCTTTTTCCCCGCACCCCTGCCTCTTTCTAAGATCTACCTCCTTCCCCCACAGTGGCCCAGAGAGACGGGAGTTGGGGGTTGCAATCAGATGTTGCTTCTGCCACTGCTCAGAGAGAGGAGTCCTTCCCCTGCTTCCCATGGGGTCTCTCCCACAGGAGACAGTTCTTCACAAAACTGCTCCCATGTGAGTCCCTCTCACAGGCAAAAGTTCTTCAGGCACTGCTGACATATGGGCCACTTTTCCACAGGGTGCAGACCTTCTGGTATAGGCTGCTCCAGTGTGGGACCCCACAAGCCACAAGTTCTACCAGGAAATCCTGCTCCAGTGTGATCTCCTCTTGATGTGGTCAGGTGCCAGATGTAGCTGGGCACCAGACGTCAGTGGGTTCGTGGGACTTTGTGTGGAGGAGAAAATAATTCCAAACCTCTGAGGCTGATCAATATGATTTTCAGAAGTCGTTTATTGTTTATCATGCAGTTACCTTTATCCACTTCTTTCTCCACACTTACAAATACACTCTTTGTGATTGGTTACTAAAGGGAAGCTGCTTCTGAATCAAAGACGAACTCCTCAAAGAGGTATAGTCAATGTTCGTTTATTGCTACATAGCTCAGCATTTTTGTAAGCATCAGACATGTCCACGTGACCCAAACAAGCTTTCCTACTGGTCAGTGCCCTCTGTTCACGTGTCCTTTCCCTGTTGCCTATTCGTTAGCTCACAGCAATCACGTGTAATCCCATTGTCTTTCCCCACCTATCTC
Source organism: Calyptomena viridis (assembly GCA_013390005.1). Taxonomy (NCBI): domain Eukaryota; kingdom Metazoa; phylum Chordata; class Aves; order Passeriformes; family Eurylaimidae; genus Calyptomena; species Calyptomena viridis. Next base: position 32,444 of record WEIV01008271.1, read on the forward strand.
ACGGCCAACGCACCTAGCTCTCTATCCTCCCTTCTTGTTTATGTCCTTCAAACTCGTTTTGTTTTCAGGCTCAAGGACACACTGTCCTTGCCATCATACCAAAGACTGGATTGTGCATGCTTACTTCAGTGAGCACTGAATACCCTGTTTCTACTAAAATATTCTCTACAGGTTACATATAACGGTGCACACATTTCTAATTGTACCTAATTGGTGCCTTATTGCTCAAGCAAGATAACCTTCACCACTTCTAAAAATGTATCTTTGTCTCAACTAGCTCTTACCTCCTAGACTGCCTGAGCTTACAGATGCTTTCTTGTTATTGAGTTCTTTTCATCCTTTTACCCTTACAGCTCTACATAGGCCTAGTTTGGGGGTTCACATGTCCCTTTGCCTCCAAATATATTCCTACATCCTCTTCCACTGGCTGCAGGCCCCTGCCAGGCCCCTGCTCCAAACATGGGCCTCCCATGGGATCACAGCCTCCTTCTAGCATCCACCTGCTTCGGCGTGGGCTCCTCCATGGGCTACAGGTGGATCTCTGCTCCCCTGTGCTCCTCCATGGGCTGCAGGGAGACAAACCTCTTTACCATGGTCTTCACCACAGGCTGCAGGGGCCCCGCTCTGACTCCTGGAACACCTCCTCCCCCTCATTCTCCACTGACTTTGGTGTCTACATTGTTGTCCACACATTTCACTCTGTTCTTCTCTCACGGCCATCTTCATCTGTCCCCTACTTTTCTTTTTTCCTTGTTAAATATGCTATCATGGAGGCATTACGATCACTTCTGATCGGCCTGGCCTTGGCCAGTGGTGCTTCCAGCCTGGAGCTGGCTGGCATTGGCTCTGCTGGAAATGGGAGAAGCTTTCAGCAGCTTCTCAAAGAAACCTTCCCAATAGTCTCCCCCTCTACCAAAAACCTGGCCACTGAAACCCAATACACAGTCCTACTTGTGCAGATGTTCTCCAGAGGTCTCTCCCAACCTCAACAATTCTGTGATTCTGTGATTTTGTTTAAAGGAGAATCTCTGAAAATTTGCATTTAAGGGGATAAAAGTTAACCTAAATTGTAAAAATCCCTAGGAATCCTTGTTACTTTTACTGCTGGTTTTAGTTTTTCTTCATAATATTTTTCATGATCGAGCAACATTTGACTGTTACGGTAGCTAATTAATTCTCTTTTGGAAACTTACTGGGGTTTTTTATGAGCTTTTCAGTGCAGGTCTTAGAAAACTAGAGTTTAGAGAAGTTAGATGAGAGTATTTTTCTATAAATTCTCTCAAGGGTGTTTATTCTATATAAGATTTTTTAAAAAGTCCTGACCCATGAGTGTGAACAGTTTTCGTGTGAGCTCATAGAGGATTTTAAAATGGACAGTTCAGAAACAAACCAACCAACCTGTTTAATTGGCATTCTCTAGGGTAAAATATACTATTTATTAATCTGTGATATGTGGTTAGATGTACTGCTATTTTGAAGAAGAAAACCTATGTGATTGTGAAATCCTGGATCTAAATCTCATTTCATTAATCATTGGGGTTAGAATAAAGTGGCTTGTGTGTGTGTGTGTGTGTGTGTGTGTGTGTGTGTGTGGCAGAGCCGGAAGCCTGCGGCAGCATGGTCGAGCCTGGAGCACATGTTCAGGCTTGGTGCTATGACTAGGCCTGGAGCACATGCTCCAAGATGGCCAAGTCCATGGACAACCCCATAACCGAAGACCACAAAAGGCCTGTCCATCAAGGAAGACCTGCCGGGCCCCTGCTCACACCACACCCCCTGGAGCTCCTGACTGGTTGCAGTGTCTCTCATTCTGGCTGGGAGGGCATTGAATGGTCGATGGACCAGATGTCCCACCTGGGGTGAGTGGCCATGGTAGCCAAACCAGATAAAAGCAGCTGCACAGAGCCTTTGTTTTCAGTTAGCTTTCTGTCCTGCTGCCTGGGAATTCAGTCTGCTGCCTTGAGATATGGCAACATGTGACTTGTGATAATTATTTTTCTCTCCTCTTTTTTCTTTCTTTCTCTCTCTCTTTTCTTCACTCTTTTAATCTCTTTTCTTCCTTTACTCTTTTCTCTCTCTTATGGATAACTTGGAGCCAAAGGCTTATATTACTGATTCCTTTAAATTGGGTGTTTTCCTTTGTTTGTTGGGTACTTTTAGTGCAATGGTTTTAATGATATTTCACTAAATTGTATGAAATTGGTTTTTGTTAATGCTCTAGTGTAATAATTTGCCTTTATTGTATGTTACCCCATGAAGCTTTTACCAAAACACCAATTTTCTCACTAAATTAAAAGAAATTCTCTTAGAGCAAGCGTGATACTATAGATAATAATGAACCAAAGGCTTTAAAACCTTTTAAAACCTTAAGTAATATTCCCAGTTAAGCTTATGCAGCTGTGAAACTGGATTGTTATAATGATTTATTCAATGCATGCATAAACCCTAATGTTTTTATAAATCTTTTTTAAAATATTGTTTTGGCTTAGTAATGCATATGAATTTATTCTTCATATAACTGTCTCATAAACCTAACTTTTGTGGAAGAAATACATCTGCATAAGTAAGAAATCTGCAAGTAAAAAATCCTGGCTGTATGATTGTGGTAGAGAAAAAATCACACATTAGGTGTTTAACTTAATTCTGTAAAACATCCAAAAACCTATACCTCTTTAATATTTTTTTTACACATCTTAAATTCTGTATATATAAACACAGTGTTATTCAAAACTAAACACTTCAGTATGATGACCAAAAATTCTGAATAATAAACTCTTCATGCAGTGGCTTACAAACTTAGAATGTTTTGCAGTAAATACAGAGGTACTCTACAAAAATAAAGGAGTTCATTATGCTTACACTAAATTTATTTTTTTTCCCCTCAGAATTCTGAAAAGGGAACAAAAAGTTTGAAACTGCTGCAGGTGTTCCTAAAAATCAGATTTGTAAAAGTGTGTATTTGATACAAATCTGAAGAATTAGAGATCATGTAAGACTTTTTACACCTAGCTTTAGTCATCTAAAAGTTATGTATATCTGACCTATCCTTTAATTCCCTCATTGTTAATGGGACAAAGCAGGCTGGTTTTGAAGTAGATGGGATAAAACAGTCCTGTCCATCTACTTAAGAAGGTGAACCATCTTGGGGAGTCACCTGTTTATCTCTGAATGAGAGCCTGAATATCCGTCTAGACGACTCATTTCAGTGAGCCTAAGACTATTCTATGGCCCTGAGGCTGAGAGAGAGGAGTCACCTTCAAAAAGAATTTAGGGAATGTTTTGCCCATACTCACTCCTGGACTGTTCTCACAGTCTTTGGTAAAGGGTGAATTGCCTTAAAATGAAGCCATATCAGGAACCACGAAATAAAGTAGAGAGAGTTGTTTGTCCCCAGGAAAATATTGTGGCATTATTTAATTTACTGAAACAGGTGTAGTTATTAGTTTTTACTTTCAACTCAGATAATTTTCATGCAGCTCCACCAACTTATACACAGAACTGTTGCTTCTGATGCTATAACACAGCATTTCTGAGTGCCAAATTTCCTTTTTTACATGAGGCTTAATCATGTATGAACCAGCCTGATGCATTCAATTTGTATGATAAATCCAAAAAGTCAATAAAAACCTAAAGAGAGTGGGGTTTACTAGAAATTCGTTGTGGAACTTTTTAGTACAAAATTAAAGTGGAGCTTAAATGTCTCAAAGTGTCCTTCATATAAAAAAAACATTTTCATAATTCTTGGCTGAATTCTATAATTCTGAAAACTTTTGAAAAGAGATGTTAGCCAAGATTTGCTCTCTTCTCCAAACATAGTTATTACATTAGAGAATTAAGAGGTAGAACAATAAAAGGTTACATCTCAGATGTCAACTGATGAGTAAAAGAGCATGACAGTTCATGTGAATTAATGAAATGGTTGAAATTATAAACTAGTAAAATGGCAGAATTATCTTCATATATGCACCAACAGTATTTCAAAAGGAGATTATAGATTGCTAGTATTTTAGATTTTTTTAACTTATCTTTTATATTCAGTTCACAATAAAGCAGTAGATAAAAGAGAAAGGAATGGTGTAAGACTTTGAAAAGAATATTGATAGAGTAACTCAGGAAAAAGGCCCCTTAAAACTAAATCATATAGCGAAAGGCAAATAATAGAGATTACAATCTAGCTGAAATATGAGAAAGAGGAAAAAAGACCAATTTTCTGCAGAGCAAAATGATAATCTACAATTTCATTTTTTGCATTGAGGAATATTGTGATTATTCCTACATTAATTAACAATTTAAAAAAAGTTTTATCACCATAACCATTTTCATAAATATTTCTGCTACCTGTTTGGTTTAAGTAGAAAATCAAGCATATGGATGTTTAAACAATAGCCATTGCTCTTTTTCGTTAGTATTTTTATGTTGGTTGTTCACCATCATCTCCTAGTTTCTGGTTAAGACCAGTTTGTCCACAGGAGAATAAGGAAAGAAAACTACAGTTGCAAGGAGTTAAAATAGAATGCTAGTAAAAAATTATTAATAAATTTCACCAGAGATTTAAATTATATCTTACTTTATGTGAAAATAGCTAAGAAGACATGCACAAAATTTTAAATCATGTTTTATTTCATGGCATAGAAAAAACATAGCAATATTTACTGATATTACAAAGGAAATTAATGCAGTGCTGACAAAAGGGGATGTTATTCATATGCACAGGCACTGAAATAGAGAAATCAAATATAAATTATTAACTATAGAGGTTAAGATGGAATACCTGATGTTTCATAGGTGTTTATTTGCTGTTTGTCTGTTTCTAAGTCATGATAATAAAACTTTTCCTATAATTTTTATTTCCAGACCAAACCAAGATAGCCTCTCATTTTCTGGAGGCAAAAACCCCCTATGGACACACACTTTATCTTAGCTGTCACAGGAGAGAATATGTACAAACTTTTACTGGCCATAAAGAGATTGTGTTTTTCATGGCACATCTTGAGCTTCTACTTCACAGAACTTTAGACTTCACCGTTTTTTTTTCCCCTGGAGATCAGATTAGTGCATGTCTCACATATTGTTAGGCACATATTCTGAACTATTTGGTATTTTATTTATAAGCAGTGTAGCAATTTTCATACTGCAAAATGGTATATTTTTGCTCTGAACAGGGCCAAATGAAATATTGTAAACCAAATCCACCCACAGGACTTTGCTCTTAGCTTCACAATCTCTCCTGCTGAGCCATTGCCTGGAGTCAGATCCGAAGCAGAAAGGACATAACCAGCAATGTGAAAAGCCCAGCAGCTGTCACGTACTTCAGTTTGTTAGTATATGCATGCACATGCCTCAAAAAAACTGCCAGACACAGATTTGAAGCGCCAGATAAACACGTTTTACTAACATTTAACAATTATTTTGGTTTTGAGGCGTTTTTTGTTGTTTCCTTTGTTGTTTTTTTTCCTTTATATGTAGAGAAAGCTTAATGTCATTACTTATGATTTAGTTAAGGAACTAAACATCAACTCTTCCTCTCCTAGGACCTCTTTATTTGCAGTCTCAGTTTCTGTCAACATAGTCTTTCAGGTTTGGTTTGGTTTGGTGTTATTTCTCTTGTAGTTACAGCAGTCTGAGCTTTGTTGCCTTCAGTATGTGAGATGTTCCTTCTTACAGTCCTCATGGCCAGGCAATTTGCTGTCTCCTCTCTGTCCCAGAGTGATCACACAGTCTCTTCTTGAGGTGCAGACTCTAACCCCTGTGACAGGTTGACCCTGGCTGAGTGTGAAGTACCCGGACAGTCTCTCACCCCTTCCCTTTACCAATAAGATGACAGCAACTCGTGGGTGTTAAGACAAGGCAGTTTAATACAAGTGAGAAACAAAAAAATTATGCACGCACAGGAAGCAAAGCAAAGGAGAATCTAATCTCTACTTCCCATTCCACGAGAAGCAGAGCCCTACACATTGGTTGTCCCTTCAGCAGGCAGCCATCGGAGACAACCCCGTGCCCCCCCTCCTCCTGTTCTTTTATATCTGAGCTGACGTCATATGGTCTGGAATATCCCTTTGGTCAGTCTGGGTCACCTGACCTGCTCGTGTCCCCTCTGCCTTTCCCTCACAGTAGTCAAAACAGTGGAGTGTTATCTGCTAGCACTGCTAAGGCTGCTGGGGCTCAGATAGACCCAGTATACCCCTCATAGTTACCTCTCTAATTTTGCCCTTTTTCTACCCTGAAGTCTTATCATCTTCTCTGGAGCATCCTCCCCTGCATTCCAAGGTAAGACATAATCCTCCAGATCACAGAATCATTGAATCATAGAACAGCCCAGGCTGCATGGGACTTTGAAAGATCATCTGATCCAAAAATTTTGTGGGAAAGGGAACTTAAGTGCAGTTATTACCACCATGTGTCTTGAAAACCTCCAGGGATAGAGGTACCCCTGTGCTTGGGGAAATTGTTCCAGTGACTGATTTTTTTCACTGATTTTTTTTTTCTTACATCAGGTTGAAACCTACCTTGGTATAATTTCCACCCATTCCTTCTCATTCTTTTTGTATGGATCCTTAAAGAGAGAAACTGTCCTCTCTGTAGCCATTTTTGAAGTACTGGAAACCAGTGTTGGAGTAATGCTGAGCCTTCTCTTTTAGAGGGCCAGAAGACCTTGTTCCTCCAGTCTTTCCTCATAGGGCAGATTATTCAGCTCTTTGATTAGCTTTGTGGCCCTCTGTTGAAAACTATCCAGTCTGTCAGCATCTTAGTTAAATTTTGGGGAACAGAAACAGAGACAGTACTCCAGGTATAGCCTGACAAGTGCATAGTGGGATAACCATGTCTCTATCTATGCTAGTAATGGCCTCATGGATGCAGCCCAGGATCAAAGTTGCTTTTGTTGCTTCAGGTGCTCATTGTTGACTCATATTCAGCTTGTTTTCCACCAGCACCCTTCGGCTACTTTCAGCAAGGCTGCTCAACAGCCACACAGATCCTACTCTGTACTGGTCTCTGTGATTGTCATCCCAGGTGCAGGAGATGGCACTTGTGTTTATTAAACTTCACACCGTTCTTGCTATCAGACTTTTTCAGCTTGTCCGGGTCTCTCTGCAACATGACTCTCTTTTGAAGTGTCCACCTCACTACTCAGTTTATTTTCGTCAGCAAAGTTGGTGAGGGTACTTTCCATCCCACTCTCCAGATAATTTATGGAGATGTTGAACAGTGTCAGACTCAATATCTATCCTTGGGGGATCTCACCCCTGACATGGATTACCACCCTCTGTCTGTAGTCTGGTAGCCAATACCCATCTCACAGACTACCCATCTACTCTTGCCAATTTGTTTAGGAAGGTACAGGCAACATTATCCAGTTCTTTTCTTAACTCCAGCTAAACAGTATGCTCTGCTTACCTCACATCCACAGAAAATCCTACTTTGTTGTACACAGTGATCTGGTTGGTCAGACTGCCAGATGTTTCCATATGTCACATTACTTCTAAACAAGGACTCACTGGGTACATGCCCAGATGCATTTGTTGAAACTCAAACTTCTCATTGACACTCACAAACTTCTCATTGACATGATGTACACTGGCAGCCTTCTAGGTATCACTAAAGTATGAAAAGTCCAGTCCGGGAGCTATTTCCATTGAATAGACTAGAAAACAGGCAAAGTAGAGCAAAGACAAGCTCCAGAGAATGGGATCCAAGCTGCACTGTAAGCCCAAGAACAGAAGATAGCCCACATGGTTTGCTTTAAAATACAAACAGTAATTAATTTCCCCTCACAATATTTGCTGTGCAAATTTAGGTCCTTAGTAGCATGAATAGACACTTAGTTTATAAGCAAGAAGTAGGCTGCCATCATACATTCTTGCAGAAAGATTTGTGAAAGTGTACCAAGCCTGATAATGAACCAGAAAAACCTAAAAGTTGGGTGGATTAATTTAGAGGGAAAAAAAAAGAGCGAAGATTTATGCAGCTGAAAATATTTTTTGCTTTTCTTTGTGTTTTGTTTTTGTTTGGGGATTTTGAGGGGTTTTTTGGGGGGTTGGTTGCCGCGGTCCCTGCCTGTGTGGCAGCAATCCTGACACCTTTCTTCAGCCCTGGCTAGCTCGTGCTGCCATGCCGAGGGCACCGGGCAAGGTGTGGGTCACCCGATGGCATAAGGGTCCTTCCCAAGGGACACCAGCCACCAGGCAACTAAGGCCCCCTGAGGCAGACGGTACTCCCTACCCACACGTCCCCAGCAGGGACTGGTGTGTGTGGACTAGTTGGCCTGACCCTACCTAGGAGTCCTTGGTCCGATGGTATGGATGCCGCAGCTGTCGGAGGGTAAAAGAGTAGAAAGCGACTCACTCTCATTGGGGTGAAACATGAACAGTTTATTGGGGGTCCAAACCCCAAAGCAACCAACAGGAATGAGCTCAGAACAGCTCAAAATGAGGGGTTTTATAGGGGGTGCAACCGAGGGGTGGAGAGAGGGTAAAAACCAACGATATCGAGGGAGAGGTGGGATTAAGGGGTGACAGACAGGAGTAGAAGCCAGAGGCCTTCAACTCAAACCTATCAGGGATCGAGTAACTTGGATTGATAGGGAAGGTTCTGGAATAAGGGGTACATATATGGTGTAGGGATAGGAGGGGTTTAGGGAAGGGTACATAGAAAGGGAGTATACATATCACAGAATGAACCAAACACAGGGTAGGGGGATAACAGAACAAACCATGATAATGCCCAAACACATAACACACACCACCATGGTTGGTTGGTTTTGTTTTGCTTTCCACCCCCAGATATTTCTAACAAATTTTTATCTGTACAAATAATTTAATTTTGACTCCTTTGAGCAAAGACTTTGAGGGCTGAAAAGAGAGGCAGATATGTTAGAGACATCTAGATGAAATGAGAAGAGGTAGTTAGGCAAGTGTTTCTTAAGGTTTTCAAATTTTTCTGAGAAACAATTAAGGATGGAATTTTAGGTATTAATTTTTATTCCTTAAAATCCCCTGCCAAACAAAATACATCAGCAAAAAAACCTCATGAAATATAATCATTCTCAAAAAAAATTAATCCTGCTACACTTTAGAAAAACATTGTGACAGGCAAACATCATTTCAACACAATTTACCCAGGTAATCCTTTGTTTATTACACCTGTCTTTCCCAAAAGGTGCAGCTGTATTTTTAGGCAGCTCCTAAATCCTTCAAAGGAGCTGTTACCCAGTCATTACCTGCCACTTCTGGTGTCAACATGTGCTTTCTGCTGCCAGGCTTTGCCTAGGATTGAACATGAGCACACACTGCCTGATGCCAACCTGTCTCCTTTCCCCTGGGTGGCACTGCTGTACAACGCTTTCCAGGCAGAGACCGTGCAGTGACATTGCTGTGCTGGGCACAGAGGACACCACACCAGCAGCAGAACGGATAGGGAAGAGCATTCCATCGGACTGAGGATGGGAAATAGCTCTACACGCCTTGAGAGGTGAACATACAGGACCAGCAAGAACAAGTTGATAGAAGTGGGTCTTAAATACACTGCTGAGATTGTAGGATCCAACTCAGCAGCAACATTGCTGATACAAACACAATAGGTTTAAGTGCTATGCTGGTTTTGACTGGTTCACAGTTAATTCTCTTCGTAGCTGGTGTGGGGCTATGTTTTGGTTTTGTTCTGGAAACGTGTTGATAACAAAGGGATGGTTTTGTTACTGTTGAACAATGCTTACACATAATCGAGGCTTGTTTTCTTGACACCCTACACCACCATCAAGCAAGATCGATATGCACGGGAAGTTGGGAGAGAACACAGACTGAACAGCTGACCCTAGACAGACAAAGAGATATTCCATACCATATGGCATCATGCTCTACATATTACTACAATATTAATGTGTAGTCAGTGATGTACAGCCTTAGTGTAGAAGGTGTTAATAAAATCAGCTTGTTTGCTTGTATTTTATTAGATTGTTTCTCTTAAATATTTCACCAACATCTCATCCATTTTTTTTCAATTTTTTCCTTTTTTATCACCTTGAAATCTTTGAAAATATTGCAAATACCACTCATCTATTAACTTTGATGCTAAAAGCAATGGATAAATTATCAAAGATTAACTTTTGTCTATCTAAAATATAGCATCAGTAGCTAGATTTGGTTTTTTAACTTTAACATGGCAAGGTATAAGGGAGTTACACTACTGTATGAAATATGAAATGAGACTTTCCCCTCTTTGTTGAAAGAACCTTATCAATCAACTGGGCTAAATGGGGGGAACTGGGTATTTCACCCTCTCTTTCCCAGGCTACTGGAGACAGCAGAAAATTCTGTCCAGCGCTTTAATGAGTTGCACCTGAGGCTAGTTTTCATTGGTCATTGAAGAGCAGAAATCCCACCTCATCACATCCTACCACTTCCCATTCCATTCCTCTATGTGGCTGAATAACAAAGATTTTTGGAAACAAATTCTGTCATTGAGGCCAGAAGGCATTAGCTGATTAATACCTTACAGGCAGATTGCTCTTGCTGAAAGCTTGCTGGGGTTGTCAAAAATAAATCTAAGGACAAGTTAGCTAGAAGTGTTGGAGGTCAGGGATCTACTTGTTCAAATTTGATCCTTTGCCCTTTTTATTTACCAGTATATATGTCCTCAGTATCTTTCCTGATGCTGAGAGTGAAATTAAGACTAAGATTAAGACAGTTTTCATAGTCTTTCCTGTAGAACATAGTCTGTGACTAGATTTCAAATAAAAGATTTAGATATTGTGACACACAGAGTGGCAGCATTTAAAGTAGAGATGCTGAGTGCCAAGAATAGTATTTGTAATGCAGAATTTCTAACATCTGAGATATTCATATTTTATGGAAGAGGAACAGACATGTATGGCATTCAAAAAATCCAACAGATTCAAAGATGTCACACTATATAGCCAACGGAAAATATCACAGAGAAAGTTTAAGTGCCACTCTTTCAGACCTGTGGATTTTCCAATGTTAGAGGCAGAAACATTTCTGAGGTCACAAAAGCATCTAGTGATGAAGGCTTGGAATGCTGACTTCCAGAAATGCTGAGCATTGGCTGCTTCTAATGACTTTAATAAAAACTGATGTACCTGTAGCTTGTATCAGACTAAAGAAGGGATGTATCAGTGAATACTGGTCCATGTGTGTCTGTGTGCAAGGGAAGAAAGGGTTAAGTCATCCTGCCTTGATGAGTATTATCAGACATTATCTAGAAAAATAGCCTTTTCTAATGAACAGTTAGGAATGAAAATTAGCAGGCAAAAAAAAGTTTCTGATGAGACATAATGAGAATATTATAAAGAGAGAAGTCAAGATGAAAAGCATTCAGAAACAAACCAACACACAAAATCCCTCATGAGAAATTACTTTTTGGTACTGTATCATGTATCTTTGAGTCTGGAAATTTCTGCATTTTATTATATATAGTAAAGTGTTTTACCCCCAGCTGGCAACTAAGTACCACACAGCTGCTCACTCATTCCCTCTCCACACCACACATGGTGGGAGGGGGAGGAGGATCAGGAAAAAGCCCCAAAACCAAACTTGTGGGTTGAGATAAGGACAGTTTAATAATTTAAATAAAGTAAAATATAATAATAAAAAAATACTAATGATAATCATAACAAAAATTATATTAATAATATTTGTAATGAAAAGGAAAGAGGAATAAAACCCAGGAAAAATAAGTGATGCACAATACAATTGCTCACCACCTACTGATGGATGAACAAGCAAGTCCTGAAGCAAAAATTGGCCCCTTCCATTCAACTCTCCCCGTTTTATGATGCTCTATTCTNCTCCACACCACACATGGTGGGAGGGGGAGGAGGATCAGGAAAAAGCCCCAAAACCAAACTTGTGGGTTGAGATAAGGACNACAGTTGCCCTGGCTCCTTCTTCCTGGCTTCTTATTCACCTGCTCACTGACAGAGCATGGAAAACTGAAAAGTCTTTGACTTAATAACAACTAAAACATCAGTGTGTTATGAGCATTATTCTCACCCTAAATCCAAAGCACAGCATGGTACCAGCTATTAGAAAGAAAATTACTCTATTCCAGCTAAAACCATATTATTTGTCAGTTTCTGAAACCTGTTCCAGTGTTCAAAAGGAAAAATCAAATCCTCCAGTTTAGTTAGTGCATTTTCTGAACTAACAATTCAAGGAATAAATCGACACAAGAGCCAAATCATTCTACAAATTAAAAGTATGGTTTTCTTTTCCCTTGACTCTAAAATATACTTTGTAATAAGTGTGGGGCTTTTATCTTATAGTAGCCTTTAAAAAAAATTTCTTGTTTTCCCTTTGAACATGAAATTCTGAAACTGGATGTTTGAAAAGTCTAAAACCTTCCAAGTTTTTACTGAAATTTCTCCATAAATGCCATAAAACATTTTCATCCACTATTGGCCCAAAAGACCCAAGAGATACAGTACATTAACAGGTAATCCAGTCAAAAAAACAATCAAGCAAGTAGCAACACCCCCTCCACACACACACACTCTTTAAGGTATGCTTAGGATAATCATGAATAATCTATTTGCTTTGATTAGAAATAATCAATATAGCATTCCTGATGTGATATGAGAACAGATGTACTTTCTTTCAAAGTAATCCTAACATTTTTTAGAGCAGACATTCTTCTTGGGTACATTATTCTCTTGAATACTATTGCACATCACAGCAAAACAGTGAAAGAGGAGTCATCTATACTCTAAACAACTCTTTTTAAAATAAAAAAAACATGTCATTGTGGCCAAAAGATCAGGTGCTAAAGTACACGCCAGGATCAGCTCATCAGGAACTACTCCAGGCAGGCGGCTGTGCCCTGCCCTTCTGTTTCAAACTCCCATGTCTTCTGGCAACATGTTGCATATCCATTAAATGTTTTACAAAAGATATTTTTAAAATAATATCTTCAATAACTCACAACCTGAGCTCATTATAGCTAACAATTGACACAAGAAAGCCTGCATTAAAAAAAAAAAGTGTTTAAGTTCTTAGTACTTAAACTTATGCTCCCACCAGTTATTTCTTATGTGATGCCCAGCATACCAAATATTTTTAAAGGATGAGGAGTACTTGGACCAAAATAATTGTAGTTCAGGCCATAAAATGTATAATCTTACCACATCTGACAAGATTTTCATCATTTGCAATGATTGTCTTGCTGTTCTTAAACAAGTTGTGTTCTAAAATAAAAACACTAATTAAAAATATACATAAATACAAAAGAATGTCTATAAATTATTTGTATGAAGTGTACTGTTAACTCATGCGTGGTTTTTCTCACCCACTATTACCCAGGGGAAAGATTGCACTGCTGTTTTTACTTTTGGTTTACATTTACTCTTGTATCATAAGTGTTCTTGATACTCTCTCCAGCTTCACAACTATAAAATAACATATCTGCATCTGCTTCCATAAGAAACATTATCTTGGCAACAATAAGCTTAATTCTGTAAGGAGGGACTAGCAGCATGTTCTTTTAAAAAAAATACGTATTAGGGAAAAAAGTAGCCTTATTTTTGCAGCTGTCTCATTTCCTTAAGAAGAAACAAAGGATAGATGGCCCATTAAGGATTCAAAAGAAAAGCTGTGAAGAAAGTAAGGAAAAATGCTTTTAGCAGGAGCTTAGAATCACATAATGAGTGACAGCTGATGCCACAAACAAACTAATTAATGATGGTCTGATGAGAGTAAATGTCCCCTGGAGAAGAAACAAAACAGAGCAGAGACAAAATTAGAGACAGAGAAAAAGCTAAGGGTTAGAAGAAAAAAGTGTTATGGTATAAAAGCTCTGTATTTAAATAGAAGCAAAGCTCTAGTTCATTAAACAGCAATGCTCATGCATCTTGCAATAACTTCTACTGTTTCCATGGTACTTGTCACAGCAGTAAAAAGTTTTTGGGGAGACAAAGTATACCTTTGGGGAACATGAACTTACGTGCTTCTGTGTGGCAATAATTAGTGAATTTTGGCTTTATTTGTAAAAAAAGGAGGAAAAATGCCTTTATTTTTTTTTGTACAAGTTGTGTTACTGTTCATACGAAATCAAAGTCAGATACAGCAGATAAAATTATTTGCAGACATAGTTGGGATTTCTTGAATTGAGTGAATTTTACAGAATAATAGTATCACTGTACTTGATTGATTGATTGATCATTGAGTCCAAGCTATGACCTAACACCTCCATGTCAACTAGACCATGGCACTAAGTGCCACGTCCTGTCTTTCCTTAAACACCTCAAGAGACGGTAACTCCATGGCAGTCCATTCCAATGTCTAATCACCCTTTCTGTGAAGAAATTCTGAACCTCCCCTAGTGCAGCTTGAGGCTGTGTCCTCTTGTCCCATCACTAGTTGCCTGGGAGAAAAGGCCAAACCCTACCTGGCTCGAACCATTGTCCACATTTATGGAGCATTTACTTAAATGAATAGTCCAATTGACTGGTTTTTATGAGATGCTGCAGAGGAACCCCTCAGGTTTACCACCTCTCCTTCCACGTCCCTGGAAATTAGCCTTGGCTGCAGATTCCCACTTTTTCTCTCATGCTCACCCAGCATTCACTGTAGGCATTGTGCAATCCTGCTCCGCTATTTTATAAAATGTAGAGTCCCATCTTAAAATGTCATTTCTCACTGGCATGCCCTATCTACACTGGCAGTGTAGGGAAAGTTCTTCAATGTGGGATCATTAACTGGAGTCTGGTTCAGATCTTTCACGTGTCAGTCTTTTCCTGCTCTTTCTTTAAGGTACAACTCTTTAGAGCACACAGAAGCAGAGTTGTAAATTTTGTTGTTGTTTTTGTTAGGTTATCTTTTGTGAACTGGTGCTCCTGCAGAGGGCAAGAACATGCCTTGTCTTCCTCAGGCTGCATGTGGCATTTGGATTTTTCATCTTCAGCTACTTACAGTCTCAAAGACTTACCTAAAGATTTTTATTAATATTAATTTTACATCTATATATCTTGCACAACACACACACATACATACTTGACTTCTATTACATTCAGGGTTCTCTCTGGGCTCTCTCTAGGTCTTTCTCAGAACACTTCCATATAAGAGAAACAGTAACTAAGCAACAAAATAGTTAACTTTTGGTTGGTTGGATAAGTTTTGCCCAAGTGGTGTTTAAGTGACAGGTGACAGTCACTTTGTTACCAGTTACACAGGCCTATGGCACCTGGCTCGATTACAGCCATTTCAGAGCCATCGCCCAATCTATTCATTTGCTAATAAAACTTATTCCAACAGCTGCACAAGCAAGACATGATGGCATGTCTTACAGCCATGTTCTCCCATGCCTCTCCTATTTGGCCCAGGCACTAAATGACCATTCCTTTTGCCAGGACCATAAAGACCAAAGCTATTATTGTGAAAACGAAGGGCGGTTTGCCTTTTTTTTTCAAGAAACAAGGAACATGGTCAAATGTTACATATTTTACTCATGGTTTGAACTCCCAATCTTCATTTTATAGGGTTTGTTTTTGGGTTTTTTTTTTCCAGGAAAGCAAAAGCTAACATTGATCTTTCAAGAATCAGGAAAAGAAAAACAGATTCTTTGTTATGGGGTCCTTTGGATGCTGCTGAAGGCACTTATTGGAGACACCCTGTGTCTTGGTCTAGCTTTCAACATGCAGAAAATGGTCACTTGGCAGGGCTCACCATGGGCTGCAAGTGGAAAAATTTGATAGCAGATGAATGTAGGAACCCTTTCCACTTTCACTGACTTTCCAGAAACACTCCAGAGATTAACTGTTGCCTATGCTGACAGCAGTTGGTTTTAAGACTGAAAAAAATTGTGCTGAAAAAATTGTGGGAATTTGCACTTGGCAGTGCAGGTGACAGTCTGCCTGCCTCTGCCCGCAGACATCTGGCCTGAAGTGAAAAACATGGACCAACAAGTCATTCTTTAAAAGGAAATTAGTCCAGATAACAGCACTATGTTTGTGGCCTCCATAACCTCTATAAAACTGAAGTGTTAAAAGAAGATTTTTAAAACCCTAGTCCCCAGAAAGTGCTAAGACTGACTTTTTTTAGACTATTAGATGTCATGATCAGCAGCCCTGCCTCAGGAATCTAACTTGTGGTGGCAAGAAAAATTGTTATTTCCAATCTAATTGTATTAATGAAGCAAACTGTTATCCAGTCTAACCTTCTAACTTGCTGGATTTGCAACCAAAATCAATAACGTTATGTATGGCAGCAAGGATCTCCGAGTAAGCAAACTTAACTGTTCTGCAGAACTTCAGCTCAAATGTCTACACAACACTTTGTGGTATCAACATATGTCTCATCAAAATTAATGATTTATTTCAGAAGTCTTACTAAATTTAAGTTGTATTTTTCTGTAAGAATTCCAGATTTTTTAATCCACTGTGACAAATTAATCTCTCCTCTTAAGTAACAGTATATTGCTAACCCTTACAATATTAGAAAGAATTTGAAGATATTTCATTTCTAAATTTCTAAATGTCAAAAATTCATTCTAGAGAACTCAGCCAAAGCATTTGCTATTTTTTAGGTTATGACATATGTATTTTTTTCTTTAGCCTTCCTTTTTTTTTCCTTTTCTCCCTGCCCACCATCCCCCACCCCATCCAGTGGTTAAGATATTATTTTTAAGAAAGGGCAGCAAAACTGATCAACTATTAATTATATATTACACATATGTCATTATGTGTACACATACTTAAATGCATGCAATTTGTACACTGAATATTTTGTTAGAAGGAAAAACATGGTTAAGGAAGAAACCTGCCTGGTTGCCTTGCTTTGACTCCCTGTTACTGAGTCAGAGTTGGGAGAAATTATACTCCACCATGAACAAAACAACAGCCTCGAGTTGGAGAATTTTTTTATTAAATGGTAGAACACGTAAGTTTTAGAGACTTGCAGGCTTCTGAAAGGAAAAAGAATATCTTAATACCAGGGAAGTGATCCTGAGTCACGTTCAGAAGTAATAGAGAAGATTTTCACAGGGAGAAAAGGGATTCCATCTGGAATTTATTACAATACACGAAACCAATAAAATTGCTTAAAAAAAAATGAGCAGGGACAAGAATGTAGCAGTCAGACACCTTTTAATATCAAGTCTGTGTCATCCTGCAGTCACAAGTTTCTGGTTTTTAAGATTTAATGTTACAATCTTATAACTTACAAAGATTTACAAATGGAGATTAAGGCTCTAACTAATTCATCAACCTATTTCTGACAAATGTGATATTTAGTGAAGTGTTCTCTCAAGTTGACTGCATAGATGAATGTGGAAACCAGGGAAAACTATTATAATTATCCACCTTTTTTTTTTTTTTTTAACATTGAAACAATCAGATAAAGGCAGTTTTGTATGATTCAGTTAAAAATTAAAAATATTCTCATACACATACCTGGTATTAGTTCATCTACTTCCTCTGTAGCTTACTTAACATACTAACCCTCCTACTTAGAAATTGTAATTTTCCTGACACATCTTAATCCTAGCTTTCACATCTGTCATGGTTTAGGTATGGTACCACCTAAGTCACTGCTTGCACTGAGACTCTTCAAACCTCGTGGCTCTCTCTTGCTCCCTCCTCTCCACTGTGGCAGGTTGCAGAGGAGAATTGGGAGCACAAAAGGTGAAAATCACAGGTTGAGATAAGAACAATTTGCTGGAAACTGCAATGAGAGAAGAAAAAGAACAGTAACAGCAACAATAATAACAACAGAGTGTACCAGATAGGCAAACAAGTCACATGTGATGGCTCAGAACCAGCATTATCTGACCGCTCCCTCCAGCTTGGAACTGGCATTACCTCAGTGGTAAGAACCCCTTCTCCCCAGAAGAGACTCCCTTCATGTCACCCCTGGCAACGATGTGAGGTGGTCTAGAAAAGTCTCCCTGTTCTAGCCAGCCACATCCTGGTTTCTGCAAAAATTAACCCTGTCCTGGCCAGAACCAAAACAACATCTCATCCAAATGCTTACAATTCCTGCTTTCTCAAAGCTGTAGTGAGAAAACATTTACTGCCTAAGAATTCCTTAGAGAAGCAACCAGCAATCTTCTTTATTTCCTGACATTCTGTTTGTTCTTTTTCTTGGTTTAAAGGCACAGGAATGCTGACTTATTGTTCCTAAATATTTTTTTAGTTCCAAGCTGACTACTACATACTTACTCAAACCCTTATATTTCATTTCAATATGGATATTACAATAGTATAAATATAATTTCGAAATATCAATATATTTTAATACGAAACATTTCACATTTTCATTTTTCCAGCTGTATTTATCTCTCTTGCTATTCAACTGCAAAATAAATAACTCTCTGTAGAATGATAATCCACAAGGAGTTTGGTATGTGAAAATGTGACAAAGTGTCACTGCAGTTTAAGAAAATGCATCTGCAAACATCAGTAATGTGGATAGATTTAGATTAACTCCACAGAGGTTCATGTCCTTTCTCTGAACTTCATAACAAATGCTAGTTTTTGGACTTGAACATCAAATACATTTAAGCTAATCTTCAAAAATAAAATTATTATGTTCAGTAATTTTGCCTTCTTTAAATCTGCCTTCAGGGAAGAAAAAAAAAGGTCTGTAACGAACCATTAATATGTTCTTTTTTTTGTTCTAATTTCTTTTTAACTTAAGTAGGAATTGATTATCTATTGCTGATGTTTTTATATAATTTGAATTAGGAAAAATATCATATAATCTTGCAACCATTCGCGCAAAACTTTTTTCCCCATGGTACATCAGTGTAATATCTGGTTGTGAAATAAGGCTAAATATAGAGAATGAAGGAGGAAGGATTATTTTTTTAATTGTCTGTGAAACAGCCAGAAGAAATGTCAGTGCTTAGAATGGCTATTCTTTGAAGGAAATATGAATTTAATTATGAATGTAATTATTTTACTTGCTTCACAAGAATAAAAGTAAAAGCAAAAGCTCATTTAACCAAGGCAGGCAGTCTTTTAACAGTAATGATCCAGCAATATTTTGAATCACTTCTCCAATTTTGAGAATCATTTGAGTCTCACATAACTATTTTTTTTCTTTTTATACCTCCCTAAAAGGTATGGATTTAGAAGACTATTCAAAATGCTGTGCTTTTTTTCAGCTTTGATCAAAATATTTATTTCTCTAAGCTGTTTTCCTGGCATGATGAATGAAATGATAGATTTTGGTTCTGGGGGAAGGAGAAGTGTGAAAGGCACTTTATCACTCTATTTCCCCATCCTAAGTAACTTTTAACTTCAAGCATTAAAGGCTCTTTGTGCCCTTTTTTTTTTTCAGTGAGAGTTTGCCTATTGATTTCATAAAGAAGAAATTTAAGTCACTAAAGTAGGTGCTTTCAGAGTGTTTCGCTAATACATTTTGTAGGTTTTATCATCTCCTGAATCTTGTATTGTCACTTTAAATTTGAGTAATCTGTATCACAAGCAACATAAAACTTTGCTATATAAATTCTGCCATTTTGAATTTATCATACAAGCTGGTAATTCAGCTGGGACTGCTGCAGGAGCATAAAGCATGTTTTGTGACCCTTGCTTCTCACCTTGGCCACTGCCCTGCATGCCAGCCACACATCTCAATAGCCTGCCTGGCTAAAGCAGTTTCTCTTCCATTGGGAGAAACCGTAATGCCACAAGGAGCCTTCCTCTGGTCATCTGTAGGACTATTACTGGATCTTCATTGTGTTCAGGTAAAGAAGGAATGACTATAGCCTTCTTGTTTTGTCTTTGTATGGACATTTTTATGTTTTTCAGTAACAGAAATCTACTCTATCAAAAAATAACCTTCAAGAAGTGTCACATAGACACTGCAACTAGCTAGAATAAGTGAATTTTAATTTTTAACCTGAATATGTTATAGTAGCTTACAAAACTTTAAGAGGTACTGAAGGAAAAGGTACCTGAAAAGAAATATCTCTATCTGTATCAATGACAAAGTCCTATCTTTGCTTATTTCTGTGCATCCTGTAAAAAGTAAAAAGAGAAATGTATTGTAATTGTACACTGATGGGATTCAATGATGCAATAGGATAATCTAGGACTACTTTACAAGCATTCAGATCAACCAAATACATCAAAATGTGGCATTATGATTTTTATATATCTTCAGTTATTATTAGTCTCGAAGACTTAACTAAAGACTTTTATTAATATTAATTTTTGCATCTGTATATCTTGCATCCCACAAACACATGCCATGACCCCTCCTCAGATGGCTACACCCTGAAAAGCCCAGGCTAGCTCACAGCCACCCTGAGTGGCTCTGGGCAGTATCGGGCACCAGGCAACCAATCGGCCCTTCACAGGAGGACTCGGGCTGCCTGGCAACTCAGGGACTGCCAACCAGGCGGTACACCCTGCCTCTCATCCCGCAGGGGGCTTCTTCAGTGAGGGCAGTTCGCCACACCATAGCTGGTGTCCCTGGAGGAGGACTGGCAGACTAGCTGCTCGATGAAGAGGACAAAAGATGACTCTTGAGGGTGGTGAAACCGAGAGTTGTTTATTGGAGGCCGGGGCAGACCATTTACAAGCAGGGCTAATAAGGGATAACTGGGGATAACAGAACTGTACATAAAATACAAATGCATATCTTAAACTTATAATACACACAGCCACAAACACATACATACATAGTTAACGTCCAAGGTTCTTCATCATGGCTTTCTCTCATAGCTCTCTCGTGGTTTTCTTTTCAGTTCTCTCTCATGCTTCTTTCATGGTTGTGTCTCTGTTCTCTCTCAATCTTTCTAAGAACACTTCCATATATGGAAAACAGTATCTAAGCAACGGAATAGTTAACTGTCGTTGGTTGGATTAAGTTTTGCCCAATGTGGGTCACCTTTGTTACTACTTGCAAAGGCCTGGTTCCTACCTTGATTACAGCTATTTCAGAGTCATTGACCAAGTCTATTCATTTATTAATAGAATTTAACAACCTCAGCCAACATCAAAAGTCAAATATCTGAACATACATACTTTTTGATAGATCTAAATTTTGGAACCTTATATTTTTCAAACTTATATTTATATAATAAAGAGCTCCTCAACATAAAATGGAAAGTTTATCATCAGAATTTTCAGAAATAAAGATCTTAAATCCCTTGGAAAAATAAATCTTTCTTTGGTTGGTTTGGTTATTACTGTCTTGCTGAGAGAGTAAGCAAGAGTTAATTCAATCCCAATTTTTTGAGTTCTGAGTCAAGGCAGTAGACTATACTCGAAGTTACAATGGAGATTTTTAATTTCTTTGAACTATTTCTGCAGTGATGAGGTGTCAGGAAACATATTCTATTTTGATCTATAAAGGGAAAGACTGAGCTAGAGAAATAAAGATTAAGTCTTTAAGTTAGGAGGCAAAGGACTGGAAAGTAGATGAGGGCATAGTCTCTGGAGGCAAGACACTAAAGCTCGGTTTCACTCCCTCTTGTTCCCACCTCAAATTTATGCACTTAGCAATGCATTGAAGTGAAGAATCCTTTCCACAGTGGACTGGTTCTTTATCTGAATGTAGGATTTTTAGTTTGTTTGAAAGAAGTGGACACTGTTTCATTAATCCTCATTTACAGATTAAATGCAAAATTGATACATTCCCACTGGTTAGCAGTATTCACTCTGTGTTTAAGATGACATTGCACACTAGAGGAATTTAGTCTTGCTGAGAAATGAATGAAAATGTTCCATTAAAGGACTGGCATATACACTGCAGAAATAGAACAGGAACAGTGCAGTAAAATAATATGTTAGAAACCAGCAGTAATATGCTCTTTGGATAATCACTGGATCTCACATCTTAGGACCAAACTGTGCTTTCTTCTTTTTTTTTGGTACCATTTTATTTGTATTGACATATTACGCTTTATGTTCAAAGGTAAAAGAAACCATACTTCATTGGTAGTACATAGTGATGAAGTGAGTCCCTGCTGTAATCTCTCACAAGAGAAAACACAAAGGGGAATCAGAAAAGTCTACTTCAAGATAAAGATAAAAAAAATAGAGATTCAACTTCCTCATTGTTCCATCTCCTTATCTCTTCCTGTCTCATTTGTTTTTTGGTTTGCTTTAGTTTTGGGTTTTTTTGGGGGGGGGTACAGAGAAAGTCTGAAGTGAACAAACCCATAAAATTTCAAAGCATTTGTTGACCTAAGTACTTAGAAGTCACAGACTTTGGTGACACTCATCGCTGAGGCACTGCTTAGGGAAAGATGCATTTTATTTAGAAGGTTCTATTTAGAGTCAGAGCCTGATCCTCTGAGAATGTATACACAAGGGTCAAATGCAACTGCAAGAGAAAATTAGGTACTATAAACCAACACATTACTTTAAATTTAGCAGAAATTACAAGAATTATCTGCTACTTTACAGTTGTCTTTCTTTAACTTTTCTGTTAAAAAATAAATAAATCCTTCATCAAGAAGAAGCAGAGGGGAAAAAACCTTAGTACATTTTGAAAAGAAATTCAAGAACAAAGCTGGGAAAAATACATTCGCTATTACAGCTATCTAATAACCCGAAATCAGCTCCACAATCCATAAACACATTACTCTATGATTTTGAGGTCTTTACTGTTTTTCACTGAGATATATGCTCATGGGAATTTTGTTAATACTTTTAGCAGTTTAACACTGCAATTTTGATTTAAAAATGCTTTCAGAAAAAGTATTTTACTTATTGCATTAATATTTTTCATTGAGGATGGCATGAAGGTCCAGGCGTTTTGTTGTAACCTGTCAGATTTCTGATTCCCTGCATAAGGGACCCGTATGATGCAATGGCCCTTTACCGATGCTATAACAAGTGACAATGAAAACTACATTTCTGAGTGATTAGATGTTAGATTCGGGAAAGTCTATTATCTTTTATCTGGTACTGTTCTTTTTGTCTATTTTTATTTGTGTTTAATATCTGTGATGTGAGAAATACCATGAGAGAGGCTCTGTAGTATATGACATGGAATGGAAAGCTCAACTCAGGATTACTGATGAAGTAGAGAAAATATGACACCTTTGAAATTTCTGAATTGTGCAAAAAGCTTTCCCTCTGCAGTCATCCAGAGTTTGCCTTTCTCTTCTGAAGTCCGGATCTCCCACCCATGATCTCTTGCTACAGCTTGCGTCCCTCCTGCTCAGTCTTTTGTGAGTACTCCTGCAATGACATGAGGAGAGGTCTCTCATCAGTCCTCACTGCATTTTTTTAGCTTCCCCTAGGATCAAAATTGGCATTGCTACAGTATTAATGAAAGGAATTGAATAGTTTATCATTGTTTACCACTGTAACTGAAAGGCTTAGGTTTATATTAGTCTCTTGCTCCTAGGACATGGAGCACGATGAGAAGAACTGGTGATTTGTGTGGCTCTGAATTAGTCTGTCTGTCTGTCTCTCTCACCTTTTTGAATTGAAGTTTGTGGAACTCAGCTGTTTGCCGTGTAAAGTCTTATAGGGATTTATCATCTCTATGTATTTTTCTCTCTCTTTTTTTTTGATAATTATAATTATGTGGCCTAGTCACAGCAAATGCTATTGCAAAAACAAAGGCTTTAATAATCTTAATGTTAAGGATGTTCCAGGAAATAGTAACAAGCATTACAAACCTTAAGTTTTGAATATTTTGCCTTCATTTTAGTATTAACATCACCATGATAGTATGGGTTGGCTCGGAAACAAGATTTCTATTTCCAAAAAGAAAATAATTGCATTAAAAATTTTGGGTTTGTGCTACATCAGAAAGGCACCCTGCAAAACAATATCATGGACAGTTAATAGCACAAGGGTTAAAGCACTCAACTGGCTTATTGAAGGCAGGGAAATATGTCTCTCTTTTGCACAATTTAGAAAAGGCATCTGAGACCAGTTGAGGGTTTAGCAGGAGTTTAAAGAGCCTTTTGACTTCTTTAACCTCTAACCCAACATTTGTTGACTGAATGTATGCAGCTGCTTTAATCCTAGTTTAGAAGCTTCTTTACTTTCTCAAGGTGCTTCTATCCCAGATATTTCTGGCCATCCTGCCAAGAAAGTAAATTTAGTAGATGGGCTCCTAAAGCAAGAGAGACACTGAGACAGCACACAGCAACTGCAGCGTCTGTATGGAGCTGCAGGTCCACCCTCCTGCATTGGCCTTGTTCTTGTGTGATATAACTCAAAGCATAACCATATGGATGGCAGCTGCACGTGAATCAGCATCACTCCTGTGAAGTCTGAGTGACAGCGTACACAAAATTTATCCAACTGGTGTGAAACCTGCCTTATTTCTGGATCAGAAAGATTTTCCTTGACTTTTGGGTTTCCTTCTCTCCTAGATTTGTATATTAATGCATAAACTGCTCTCCATTTCAAGTATTAGTTCTGTCTGGGATACTTCTACGAAAATGCAAAAGGGAAATTGCATTTCATACTAAAATCATGTAAATATTTGTCTTCTGTTACTGAACACTGAGCTAAATTAAAAAAAAAAAAAAGGAAGACTTGAAGGATTTTTTTTAATGGCATATCTTTAAATTTACTTAAAGCCTGGAGAACAAGTCTGTACCTGTGCTAACATTATCCTTGGCAAGCGTCTTTTGGAAAGAAGCTTTCATATCATGTGTAACAACTGCAAAATTTGTTTTTTTCTTGATTTGTATTTCTTTGGTTTGAGGTAAAAATGAAATTATTTATACATGAATAAAATAGAAAACCTAAAAATTATACTTTCACTAGAGGGCAGAAAATGCCTGAGTTTGTCATCTACAGAATCACATTTTAGTTTATTTGACATAAAGGTTCTAAAACAGCTGTACTCTGAGCTGTCTAACCTCTGAATCATCATACACCAAGCAAATCAATAATACTGTATGGTAGTCACTCTTCAAGGAGAGAACACTGTGATGGAAATGCCTTCACTTAGACAGTCATGTACTATAGCTGTACACTAGTGAGTAATATTGCTTTCCAAGCAAGTCACCATGAAAAAAAGAAATCATTTCTCTTCTACCAGGAGTGAGACAAAAAAGAGCGAGAGAGAAGGAGAAAAGATGAAAAATCAAACGTTAACCTTCAAAAATAACTTTAAAATGCTACTGTTTTCATTTTAATATCTCAAATCAAATCTTCAAAATTCTTTTCATTTATAGATAAATATTTTTGATGGAATTAAAATTTAACACTTCATGAAACTTATTGGTAAAATTGACATATACATTTATTATTTTTTAAATAATTGTTTCCCATTAAAAACATTCACAAATTTTATATTACCTAGCATATACTTATAACTCTCTATATCACTCACAGAAATTATCTATACTTTCATATTAATTTCACTGCATAATAAAATTATATATTCTGTATATGAATATAAAACAATAGTGTTATTCTGCAATGCAATAAAATACAGAAAACCAAGATACTGCATACTGAAATTACTTTCTAGCTTATGGAATCTCTTGTAGTTTTAATGAAGCCCTTCCTTGCACAGCTTTGATTTTTAAGCCTGGAAAAGACAGAAAAATAAATTGCACAATGTTTTAATTTCTAGTTGCATAACTTGATTTCCAGCTGAAATGGGAAGTTGGTTAAGAACTTGTAAAACCAAAACTCTTAGCAAGTTCACCTATCCTTTATGGAATCAGAATAGTCCAATGCAGTATATTGTTCATTTTGGAATCAATGGGGGGGTTTTGTGACATTTTGTTGGAGTGTATTGATCTGCTGGAAAAATCCGTATGGCACATATTAATTTCTTAAGTCTGGAACTTCAAAAAGTGTTTGAAAAGGCCCTAAATAATTGTGAATGGATTGGTACAAATAAAGCACACAGTGTGAGGCTATTGAGCTGAAGGCAAAACTACTTTTTTGACAACAATACTTTAAATTGTTCCCTGTAAGTGTTCTAGAGGAAATAAACAAATCCTATTTACTAACATTATTCCCTACATCAAGCTTCAAAAGAACACTTGTTTGGCCTTGCAGAGAACTCCATAGTGGGAAAGTAAATTATAGTTTTGCTCAGGCTGGCATGACTGTCAGTCTTCAGTGGCAAATTAACTGCTACATGAATAAGCTAAATAATATATGGAATACGCAACAAGTGACAATATGCTCAAATTCAATTTTCTTCTTTTACGTAAATCACAGTTTCCTGAAAATAAGGTATGTAATACCTGTTCAGTGAAGACCCCAAAATGAGAAATGTCACATTAATCCTTTCTGATTTTAAAAGCATGGGATGCAAATCATTTCCCATAACTTTGTCTCTCCAAGATTTAGATGTCTGTACTTAATGTATTCAACATAGCTCTCTTTTGCGGCAAGAGAGCTATACTGATTTGCAAGTGACAAGTATATTATCTCATTATACTTTGGTATTCATGGTAATTACAGGATATGCATACGAATTTCTATATAAAGTAGTATGTGCTATAACTTGTGCAAACACCAAACATCACACAGTTCTGAGTTTTAGTCTAAGTCACTCTACCTAGAGAAAAGAGCAATTAACATCTGTGCATCCAGTGAGAACTTCATTTGATATGTCCTGCAGTATGCAAGTAAGATAAGTTGGCCTCAGGAAGTGTCTCTTTCTCTCTGCAAAAGGAGTATAACATAATTGGGTTGCATTTTGATTATCTGATTGTAAAAAGCTATGTTAAATCAATATCACCCACTGATTCTATAGTTACTTGTGTGAGAAAACATTGGTGCAAAGACAGTAACGTCTTGCAGGTCCTTCTAAATGTAGCTTTGTCAACAATCCATGTGATACCCAGATACATATTTATTTAGGAAAGCAAACAGATGGCTTGAAAAATGTAATTAAGTAAAAAACTCTCATTTGATCCCATCTAAACTAAACTATACAGAAAATCAACAACAGCATTGGAACAACAGCTTGGAACATACAAAATAAGCACTATGGCCTATATTTTTTTCTGTTTTTCCTTCTGTGCTTTGTCTGATGAGTCTAACAGACATTGCTATGTTTCCCATGATCTGAATATATGTTTTACCTCACGTTTCAGAAATTTTTATAATACACTTTCTATTAACTGCCTGTTATCAACTAATCTCACCAGTATTCCTCCATTTTATTTCACTCTTATGTGCTGTCAAGCTGCCCCCACCAAGTTATACAACATGAGCATTTGTACTAGGTCCAGCTGTGNTCTACAGAATCACATTTTAGTTTGTTTGACATAAAGGTTCTAAAACAGCTGTACTCTGAGCTGTCTAACCTCTGAATCATCATACACCAAGCAAATCAATAATACTGTATGGTAGTCACTCTTCAAGGAGAGAACACTGTGATGGAAATGCCTTCACTTAGACAGTCATGTACTATAGCTGTACACTAGTGAGTAATATTGCTTTCCAAGCAAGTCACCATGAAAAAAAGAAATCATTTCTCTTCTACCAGGAGTGAGACAAAAAAGAGCGAGAGAGAAGGAGAAAAGATGAAAAATCAAACGTTAACCTTCAAAAATAACTTTAAAATGCTACTGTTTTCATTTTAATATCTCAAATCAAATCTTCAAAATTCTTTTCATTTATAGATAAATATTTTTGATGGAATTAAAATTTAACACTTCATGAAACTTATTGGTAAAATTGACATATACATTTATTATTTTTTAAATAATTGTTTCCCATTAAAAACATTCACAAATTTTATATTACCTAGCATATACTTATAACTCTCTATATCACTCACAGAAATTATCTATACTTTCATATTAATTTCACTGCATAATAAAATTATATATTCTGTATATGAATATAAAACAATAGTGTTATTCTGCAATGCAATAAAATACAGAAAACCAAGATACTGCATACTGAAATTACTTTCTAGCTTATGGAATCTCTTGTAGTTTTAATGAAGCCCTTCCTTGCACAGCTTTGATTTTTAAGCCTGGAAAAGACAGAAAAATAAATTGCACAATGTTTTAATTTCTAGTTGCATAACTTGATTTCCAGCTGAAATGGGAAGTTGGTTAAGAACTTGTAAAACCAAAACTCTTAGCAAGTTCACCTATCCTTTATGGAATCAGAATAGTCCAATGCAGTATACTGTTCATTTTGGAATCAATGGGGGGGTTTTGTGACATTTTGTTGGAGTGTATTGATCTGCTGGAAAAATCCGTATGGCACATATTAATTTCTTAAGTCTGGAACTTCAAAAAGTGTTTGAAAAGGCCCTAAATAATTGTGAATGGATTGGTACAAATAAAGCACACAGTGTGAGGCTATTGAGCTGAAGGCAAAACTACTTTTTTGACAACAATACTTTAAATTGTTCC
>WEIV01008271.1:62875-97433 GCA_013390005.1 Calyptomena viridis
TAGAATAAATAGTTTGGTTTAATTTTAGCTTTCTACAGGTCATATTTCAACCTATCATTACAGCTCTAATGGGGGAGGTTTTGTTCATTTATAATAAAATAGAATGAGACTTTTACTGTAGCAATATATCCAAGCGTGCTATAACTAAAAAGTCTCAAGCATCTCTTGTTTTCAGGTGGAATGAGCTGAGATGTATTGAAGATGAGCACTTTGGCTTGGCTTCACTATTATTTCTTTTTTGGAAAATACCGCTATTTCAGTGAAGTCAGATTCTCTGTGCTATTCTTTAGCTTGTTACCTCTCTTATCTCTTATTGGAGATCTCTGTTATGAGGATCTTGGCAAGTGTCTATGATCTGGTTTATCCAGTGGCTAAGGCCTCTTTTAGTTCATTCTATGCATTAACTTGGACCAATTTAGAACAATGCAAATTCATATACCCTTGGGTAAAACTTTTAGAGATGGCACCTATACATAATCTTATCATCTCCTATTTCATTCTAAATATGAGGTAAAAAATGAGCTTTCATAAAAGGTTGATAATATTCTGCAGTTTAAGAAGAGATGGCATAAATTCCTTTATGTTTTGTTTCTGTCCAGAAAATTCTCTTATGAAAATTAAGAGGAAAGTGGTCAGAAATTTATGCTTTTAGACTGAAAGATAATCAGTGCCTAAATATCTACTTATAAAGCAGGCTAAAACAAGACTAGTTCAACAATTAAGACTGAAAATTCAACAGATTATCTAATTATCAACTGAAATTATCTTCCCACTGAATAGACAGAAAGTCCTGAGAAAATTCAGTATTTGTACTGCTAGTAAAACTCTAATGTCTTCAATTTTAGCAAAAACAACTCTTAACTCAGATAATGAGCTAAATAAATCTCAAATTTTTAACAACTGGAACAGAGAAATAATAGGATTAGCATTAAAGCCTTTATAGCCAACATACTGATCAATTTTATACTTCATTTCACTTATTACTATACCTCCTATTTTCTTTACTCTTTTGCCTTAAAAGGGGCACAGAATAGACCAGGTATTTATATCAGAAAATGTCACTTTCTCTCTCTCACAGGGTACTCCCATGTATATTATCTACTGTCACCAGTTCACTGAGAAGATCTGAGAGGCAAATTACCTTGTTATGATTGTCTGTGTGTTCATTTTGTTGCATGTGTGTTTGGTTCCTGCATTACGAATAAAACTCACTGAGTGCACTTGAGAATGAAGTCATCAGGTCTTTGAAAACCCTTGCAATGCACTTTCAGCAGTGGAGGGTCTTAAAAATACATCAAATATAATTCTCTGTGTTCAATTAACAGATCAAACACTACCTAAAATAGCAACCTAAATCTCTCAACAGACAATCAGAGCAGTCAGCATTGCTTCTTGAGCCAACAGAACTTTTATCCAGGAAGGTAATCCTCCTCTTTGCAGATGACGATGATAAGAGCCTCTGTAGGGAGTGAAAAAGCAGCC
Organism: Calyptomena viridis; assembly: GCA_013390005.1. Lineage (NCBI taxonomy): Eukaryota > Metazoa > Chordata > Aves > Passeriformes > Eurylaimidae > Calyptomena > Calyptomena viridis. Next base: position 64,358 of record WEIV01008271.1, read on the forward strand.
AGAAACCTCAGCAAACACAAAGAACACGTTTTGGCACTGTTTCATAAAGATATCCCTTTTACACAGATAGAAAACTGTACATATTGAAAAAATTAATCTGCAAAGCTGTACAGTTTGTTGGTTGGTTTGTTTGTTTGTTTACACAGGACAAAGAACTACTTGTTATATTTTATTGTGTTTCCTAATTAATGCACAACTTAGAAAATGTTCAAACAATGCAGTGATGAGAAAGACAGAATACTATAGACAATAATATATTTCTCTCAATGGCAGGAACCCTGAGATGTGAAGCATTGAACTTCTCCAATCCACAGGCAACACACCATGAAGACCTCAGTTGTGAGAAGGGTTACCTCATTTTGGTTCTTTGAGCTATTAAAGAATTGTCTTCCAAAAAAACTCTATTTATCATTTCTACTATCAAACAGAAAGGATGTTCACATGAGAACTTGCTAAACTTCTAGGTAAAGGCAGGGCCACACGGGTGACACAATTGCCAGTACCAAGTGGGAGCTGCCTGCAGCTCATCTGTTACAAGCTGGAAAATGTTATTCTGCAGACAAGGCATTTGCTCAGCACAGCAAAATGCTGAAGGCCAGGCTGTACATCCAGCACAGTACAGCAAAGGAGAGCACAGACCTGGGCCAGCTAGTTGTTATGTGGGCCATGAACACTTTGATGTAAAATGGTCTTTCAGCGAGGATCACAGCAATATCTCCCTCAGACACAAGGTTTACCTCCATTCAGTGAAAGAATTTCTGTATGATTTTTGTTTTACTTTGCCTTGGAGAAAATTACATTTTTGAGAAGAATGTTTTTCTACTCAGCATAGAATGTCTCCAAATCTCATTATTTGGTAGTATGTGCTAAAGTAAAGGACGCAGGATATATCCCATCTAGTCCTATTAATCAAAAAGCTAAAAGCTGTGTCCTTGTCTTCCTTCTGTGGAGAGTAAAAAGAGATACTCACCCCCACAGTACCCTCAGATAGCTTATGTATAGTAATATTCTCAATTCTCACTAATTTATAAGGGTCATTAAAATAATTTAGATGATACATCGAACCTTCAATTAGTTGCAGTTAGATGAGGTGAATGACAACTCAATTCTGTATGCTAATTACTACATACAGACTTTTGTGTTTCATTTATTCCAAAAATGTAAAGTCTTCTTCTATCCTGACGATATGAAGACATAAAGAATTGAAAGATCTTGAGATTATAATAGTTGAATTGGAGAATATAATGTGGATGATGAAGAACTTTCATACACCATCACCTTTGCATAATTTTGAGTGTTAAACTTAGCTGGGAAAAAGTTATTTATATTGAGTTTTTATTTTCCTTTGAATGAAAAAATCTACTTTGTCCAGGAGGAGACTAAAGCATTGTAAAATACACAGACAAACAGATAGGGAACAAGGAGCAGAATAACTGCATTACTGTGTGTATCCAATAAGAATATGAACTTTTATGGCAAACTTGTACATTACTTGAAAGTATAAGAAAGCTAATACTACTTTTAAAACCATAGAATTAAAATTACTGAGACTGTGGAAATGAATTTGTTCTTATTTAAACATTATGGCACTATGACTAAAATGAACAGCTTTTAAAGCCTTTATTTGGAAAACAATAAATAAAAGCTTTATTTAAAATTTTGTTTTGATTTACACAGTTACAGAAAGGAGTACTTAACAACTGTTTGATGAATTAGACTGTCTGTTTAACTTATGCTTAGACCAAATAATTCTGTAAACATAGTTTGGAAAACTTTCTGTTATTTTACAGATATTTAGTTTTACAAAATTATTTGAGATATAGATTAGAGACTGGTGGTGTAGCTCATTGACTCTGTAACTAACTGAATTTATAGCAGTAAATCAAGTAGAAATCTTCTCACTTTTGACATTAAAATTAAAGTTTGATTATTTTTTTAATCCGTCAGTAGAGAATGACATGGTAATCTCTTCCATACAGGGAGAGCCACCACTGGACTGTAATCACACAAGATAAAAAGCAAGATATGCTTTACTAAACCAATTTTACAGCAAATTGTATCTCGGCTATCACTAGAGTGCTTTTCCTAAGGAAAAAACAAAACTACATTACTCTTCTTGAAACATTCAACTAAAAGTCTTTAATTAGGCTTTAATTTGGGTTCCACTTCCTTTATAAATGGACTTTTTTTTACTAGATTTAAGCTGTCTTCTGTGCAAAGTAGTAATAACTTGAGCCTATTTGGCTATTACCTGACTAAGTACAGACATTTTAAGTACTTAAGTTACATAACAATTTAAGTCAACAATATTAAGATGACAAAGCTTCAGCAGTATACAAAAATTGGTGTCAGAGCCGTGAAAATCACAGTACAGTCCTAGGATGAAGACCTCCGAAAGACTTTCGTGTGATATGGATGAGAAGCACACATGAAAATCTTCTTCAGGACAAAAGGTCATACATGCTATATGTGGGGTTATGAATTCATGTCTAATTAATATTTCAGAAATCTGAAAAAATTCAAGAAATAGTTACAGTTAGAGTTCCAATGACAGTAAAATTCAGTAAAAACTAAAATTAAGAGAGTGAATACTGAATCAATAAAAACAGTTAACAAATATTAGCTTCCTACTACGTACCCCTTTCTTCTGATGTTACGCTACTCTTCCAACGTCCCACTGGGTAGTAAGGTCAAAAGCATCAGTCTTCTTAGTAAGAAGTGAGGAGTTACAAAACCCCATCAGTATCCTGAGGTTTTTGCTACAAGAAATAAATTGTTAATGGTAAGGAGCTCTTCTGCCTTGGGCTTCGATTTTTCTGTTGTCTACTTTTTCTCTGAAGTAAGTTTTAGCTGCCTCACACAAGTACACTCCTGTATTGATCAGGTTTTGACCATTGTGATTTTTTTCTCACAAACTGGAACCTCTGGTGTTGTCCTGTATCTACACTCTTCCACATCACATTTAAAGCTGATGTCACTAGTAATTCCCCTCACACGGAATGACTATTACTCCTATATAATTTGAAACAAATTACAAGACAATTACTATCACAGGGAAAGCAAGCTAACATGAGCTCAGGACAAGGGAAGTGCAAGTAAGTCCTGAGAGACAGCACTGCCAGTTCAATTCAAAGCCTGAGGGTTTTTACAAGTAATGACAAAATGTCATATTTCCAGGGCTACTGAAAGGCTACCCTTTGGCAATCCTGCTGTACTGTTTACTGATCTGTGCACGAAATTGGATTCCAGGGCAACTAGAAAATTTGGCCTCATTGACCTTTGTTGTCCTTACCTCCTTCTATAGCTAAGAGAGTTACCAGCCTTTGTGGTAGCACAATCCAATTACGTGATCTAATCCTTCACAGAAATTTATTGGCAACTGCAAAATTTGTTGTAATATTTTAAAATAAAAGAGACATATGGCATAAAAAGAATAGATTTTCAAATACTACATATACAGATATGCTTAAGTAGCAGGGTGACATTTGTCACTTAAAATGTTTTAACTATGAATTCAAAGCGTGACAAAATAAATAACTTCAGTTAATCCTGCTGGACAAAACGAAAAAATATTGTCAGTATTTGTTTGTCAACTGCCAAACAACACATTTCAGACTGTCTAAAGTAGTATAAAATTCATTGGACAACTACTGAATATAAAATTATTTGGAAGTCTTTTCAACTTACTTTAAAAAGGGCTGCACATTTTCAGGATATATGCAGATTTAATGAAATTTTAATGTAAATATTAGGTTAATTTTGTATTTGAATCATTTTGATACCCCAAATATTACATTTCGATACTATATATTTTCTTTAGAAAAATTTGTTTATCATTGAATCATTAAATGGTTTATGTCTTTACTCTAATTCACAGTCTTCTGAACCCAAAAATTTACAAATATCTATGTACAGGTTATATAATTTTCTGTCCGGGCCCAGATATAAATACCTTTTACACGTATGGCCACATCTTTGCAGACCAATCTTTCACATACGAAAAATGACCATGGATACTCTCTCTGTTTTTGTTGATGGTGGAGGTGGTTGGTTGTGTTTGTTTGTTTGGGTTTTTTTAACCCAAATTTCTGTATTAAAAGCTTAATTGTTTTTCAGTCCCTTTTGGAAGAACTGAACTTTCTAAGACCAGCTATCCCAGTCAGCTCCTAACAATACACATATGAGTATTTCTGAAGTGTTCTTCAGCCATTTGGAACTACTATTTCTGAGAATAATTGTGAAGAGTCAGCACTTATCAGATACTTTGTATTTTGTTTCAGTCATAGTGCTATATAGACTAAAAGCTTTATTGATTCAGAAATACAACATTTTTTTTCTCAGTTTTGCCTGAATAGTGTAATTGCAAAACTGAAAAAGTGAAGCAAGAAATAATAAGTAATATTCAGTGTATCTGGATAAACATACAATTCATTAAAAATATATTTGAGATTGCTTTCCTTAAGAATTCACAATTAATCTACTCTTTTTTAGAGACATTTCCAAGAATTTAACTACTAACATTTGCAAAGGGATTTATTTGGTAATAACCTATATTGTCCTGAAGTTAATTATTCAAGAAAAAATATTCACTTAGAAATAGATCTGTTAAAGACAGGAATAACTACGCCCTAAAAACTGGGGGAGGGGAGGGATAGCAAAAGAAAAGAGATTGAAAGAGAAGGTTTTGAAAAGTTGGTTCAGACATTTCATTGTTTCAGTAAGACACTTCCTGCTAATTTTTTTTCACTTTTTATTTCAAAAAGCCTGAATAATTCTTTTTTTTTTTATCTTTGTAAAATATGCTATTCTGAGCTTTTACTGTTTCAAATATATACTTATGAGTTAACATGGAAAGTATAAGAATCAATCAGTTCATCATTCATATATTAGTCAAAACAGAAAAAAAATAGTCATAAATTAGATATAGGCACATAAAATCAATATTCTCCAAATATCCTGTTAATATATTTCATTTAAGTCTTATATTTTTTATACCTTCTTCTAACAACTGTAGTGACAGTTTTCTCTCATCCATTTTAAAATCTTTGATAAGAGAGATAATGCTGCACTATACTTAAACTACTGTAATGGTGAAGTGAAATTAAAACTGTAGAAATATTGTAGTACAACTAATAACAATTACCTTTTTATCCAGCCTCCATAGTTTTATAAATTTAGTTATTTCTGTCTTTGAACATTTTACCTCTAATATCTCCAATATTCAACTAAATTTCTTCTGTAGAAGAAATTGTCATCATCAACATAACTGCCATTATTTGCTATGCAAGCCAAGGCATTGTTGAATAAAAAAATATTAAATTCATCTTAAAATTAAAAGGTATATGCCAAATTCATCTAGAAATAAAGCTATGCATTCTGTTTTGTAAGTGATGTAAAAAATAATTGCAACGTAGTCTTCACTCCATCTGAGAAAACCCCTGTGTCTGTGTGTTTGACATAAACAACTAATTTGCTGCAAAATTAGTAGAGGAATGGTTTAAATCAGATATGAGGACTGATGATATATGTGCATTCTGATGTCATTTTCCTTTTAGAACTTGAGGTGAAATGCATCATTCAAAAGTGTCTTATCAGTTTTTTAAAGATGTTTTGAGAAAGCATCTATTTAAGCAGATTAGCTATTCGTAATCCATTTTCCAATGAAAAGAATTTATCTACATGTTCAGGACTTAAGCTACGATTTTACTTATACGATTATTGATGTGTATTAAGTGTTCGTGTCTTTAAATTAGAAACTGGGTGGACTGGTTTAGAAATCCTCAAAGACTTCAGTATGCATTTTTGAGTATTTAAAAATTTATTTAATAAAAAGTAATGATCTCAGAATGCAGCTGGCGTACTTTGTGCTCATACTTGTCTTTTTAGAAATGTCTCATAACAATTTGAATATAAAAGAAGTTTGACATATTTCTTTATCAATATATTATGTATTTTATTTCCTAAATCATTTCATTGACATCTACCAAAGGACATTTGAAAGATCCAGGATCAGTTCTATAACTTTAAACCAGCCTGAGACTGCCATTGAAGAGGATTCTTTTCCCTCCACTTCAAGGGCAGTTTCGTCTGTCTTCCAATATTGACAATGTCTTCCTTTGTACCTTTGTACGGTGCTGGAAAGATTATCCCTGCCATGCGAATAACAAGTGAAATCTTCATGTGTCTTTACTGCAATATTGGCCCTTATATATGAAAGACTTCCAAGTCCCCATTTCTTTTCTTTAAATTTAGCTCTCACATTGCCATAAATATTAGCTTAGTCAATGAACAAAATGAATTAATGTCACAAAGCAAGTCCAGAACAATGGAAAATAAATGAGGTAAGTCTTGCAATCACTATCATCTCCGTATAATACTCAAATAGGAATAAAAATCCAAGTCATAATTTTCAGAACACTGAAGAAAGCAAAGTTGTTTCAAGGATATTTTTATTATTGGATGGTGTATATAAAGGACCTTACTGTTTGTTTACTCTTCTAAATATATGCATATATATATATATATCTCAAAGCAAGAATGTAAAGTATATGAGAAGTCTGCATGCAGTCCCTCATTACTTTTCTCTTAGTATTATCTTCCTAATTGTTCCTTAAAAAACAATTTGAATTTACTGCTTTGAATGCTGTATGTTACTTGCATTTAGAACAAAACCTCAGATTATTTTAGATAAAAAATAATTGTCAATTAGACTGTAACAAATTTTTGAAAACCAATTCTCGAATGCATATATCATCTCATTAGTCTACAATTTTCAGCACCTTTTACTATTTTAGTCTGACATATTATCTCCAGAAAAAGCTACTATTTACCAAACATTTAATTGTATATTTTTGTTGACATGAATTATATTTCAGGATTTCATACTTAAGAGTGGGATACTGTCTGTTTATAAAGACTCTCACCTGGAAGCCCTCATGTTCAAAAATAACCACTTCAGTACATTATGCAAAGGCAGTGTGTCTGGGTGCAAGCAATCCAGGTGATTTCTGAAGAATGTAAAAGTCAAATTATTGGCTTACATGCTCAACAAATTAATGGGATGATGTGTACCACTAGATTTACTGATCCCAAGGCTGGACAGAGTTGTGTAGGTTAATGACAGACCTGGCTGTTGTGAATGCTGGACAAGAGGAGAGGGTGTGTCCTGTAGTGAGTGAGCAGTAGCAGAGTAGCAGAATTAGAGCAGCATACTTCAAGAGAGCAGATTTTGGCTTGTGAAGGGATCTGCTCAGAAATATTCCATTGAAACTGCCCTGAAGGACAAAGGAACCCAGGAGAGATGATTGACCTTCATGAACAACATTCTCAGAGTGCAAAAGCAACCTGTTCCTGACAGAAGGTCAAGCAAGTATGTCAGAAAGCCAGCAAGGTCTGGACAGTGATTGCCTGACTGAGCTCAAATGCAAAAATTAAGCATACAGACGGTGGAAGCAGAGATAGTGGGAATAAAAGGACATTACCCAAGTGGGGAGTGTGGAGTTAGGAAAGCCAGGACTCGGATGCAATTGAAAGTAGAAAGGAATGAAAAGGACAACAACCAGGGTTTCTTTAAGTACATTGCCAATGAAAAAAGGTTCAAGAAAAACCTGAACCTGTTTCTCAGTGAGGTAGGGGACCCAGTAACAAAGGACATGGAGATGGATGTCATACTTAATGCTTTTTTGTTCTCCATTTTCAATGAGGACCACGAGGCCACAGGAGATGTGGAGGAAACTGCTGAGTGTTAGGAGCCTGAAGTTTCCGCCAACAGCTCTGATTGCCTTTGCCCAGCTCCCCTGAAACTGCTCCCCCTGCCCCTTTGACGAATGCCCAGGAACCCATTTCAGCTTCAGCTTGGGCCATCAGTCTCTGCTCCAGCAACACTGCCCTTGAACCAGTATTCAGCTTCCTCACAACCCTGCCCTGCCTGTCACCCACATCCCAGCCAGGCCTCAGCTGTCCCCATCCCCAGGTGCCCAGACCTATGGTGGAGACTTAACCTCCATCTCATTAAAGACATCTCTATTTGTTGGTAGTGGTTTAAACATTATATTCTTTAATTCTATATGCCCATTTCCCCATGTATTCAAAGTCATGTTGAATCACTACAGTGATGAAACTAAAACATTGATCCTTCAAAGATTTATGCACATACTTAACTGTGATTAGTTCCGTTGACTTCACAGGCTGACATTATTACTATTATATTCATTTTTGGTAAAGTTAATCATGTGTATCCCCATGATGCTTCCAACTCTTCTATTTTATTTTTTTTAGTACTTGAACCTCATTTGAATATGCTAAAATGAATATAGATCTAGGCTATTTATATACTATACATATTTGAAAAAATTTGTAAAATATTAAATTTATTGCCTCTTATTGATTTCAGTAAAAACAACAAAGTTACATAGCAGTTAATGGTACACCCATTCTGCAAATGCAAAAGAAGAAATACAGTGCTTTTTCATGTAGTAGATTGAGTTTTCTGGTCCAGTATTTTTATGTGCAAACAAATTACAAGAGGCACAGAAATGACTAAGGATATCTACTACTTCCAGAATAAGGTCAAGTAGCACCATTAAATCATCAATCCTGACCTTTTTCAATTACAGAACTCTAAACTTTGCCCAGTTATACCTCTTCTGAGCTCAATAACTTTTATTTGAGTAGACAATAACTTGTATTTTGCTGAAATATATCTCCTAGAAAGGCAACCATTCTTTATTTAAAGGTTTCCACAGACAGAGAAATCTACTTCACCCCTTGGTAGCTTGTTTCAGTGATTAATTGCCCTTGCTGCTAAAAAGATGTGCCTAAATTCTAATTGGAATTTATCTGGCTTCAGCTTCCAGGCATAGGTCTTTGATAGGCCTTTTTCTGCCAGATTGAAGCCCGTTAGCAATGGGCATTTTGCCCCTGTATAAATACTTGTGAGCGCAATCAAATCACTTAATCTTTTTGATCAACCAAACAGACTGTGCTCTAAATCTTCCACCATGAGCCATTTTTTTCCAGCTTTTGGAAATGTCTCCTTTCTTTATCTTTTACAATTTACCATCACTTAAAACTATGGAAGCTAACTTTGTATATTTGTCCCACTGAGCTATGTAGAGGCAATATCACCCCTTTTTCTCTTACTATTCTCTTTATGCCTTTCAGTATTCTTTTATGCAAACATTGTAACAGGTACTCACAGCCAATTGCAGTAATCTTTATATATTTTTCAAAATTGTTGCTTTCCAAATTTTTCTATTTATTCCTATTGAATTTATTTCTTTGAATTTCAACACTTTTATTAGAGTTTGATCCTTTACTTTGAAATTACCAAGTGATCCAGAGTAATTCTTCTGATCCTTCTGTTTATCCCGTTTTACTATTGTTGTTATTATTATTATTATTACTATTATTGCTATTTATGATCCATAAGCTTTGTTTTGTCTGTTGTTAGAGTTGTTTGACTCTGTCAATTACTTTATAATATCCAATGCTGGTTATTTCACAACTATTTTAGAAAAAGCATCATCAAACAATGATTTCCCACCACTGGCTAATGTTCCAGGTTTGTCACTCGGTCATTTTTTAATCTACGGATATTTTATAATTCCCAAGTTTTACTGAAGTATTTAATATTCATCATTTAAGAACATCTGATACAAATTCAGGTCAGAGGATGTAGGCATTTGAAATGGAAAATTTTTACATGCTCTTAATTTACACCTTTGGAAATGCCAGTTTTCTTTCTCCTATGGGTTCTTCTTGTGATGTTACTGCTGTTGTTGGTTTTATTCTACTCAGCATAAATAACCAAAAAGAAAAAAACAAGGAAGAGAAGAAAGTCATATAAAAGTCAAACTAAGAAGTTTCTTTTTGAGTTGCAAAGTGCAGAACAGCATGGTCTGTTATTTAGAGTTAGTATATAGAGTGAGAATTTTTTTAAAATATTGAGTAAATAATTTGTTCTCTGATGGGCAAAGTGAATTAACCGCTTTTTTTTAACCAATTTCTCCACATGCAAATGCAAATCATTATACAGTTTTCTAATTGTTCTTTATTGATAAGATCAATAAAGTATTCCACATAAAAATATTTCCATGATGAAGATTATTCATATTTAAAATTATTTGATATTTTCAGAATAGAAATCCAGTTTATTTTATTCAAAATATGATGAATTTCTTGAGTTTTTTGCTGAAAAAATCATTTCAAATCTCACTTAGAATATCATCATTCTTCTATCTCTGAAAACCTTTTCCTAATGTTTGATCATAGAAGTGTCAGTTCCTTGGCAATGTGTACCATGATGTCATATTCCATTTCTCCAGGGGAGAAATGAGAAGTATGTGTAGGCAGTTCTAAAACTGATTCTGGAACACATGAGCACTTGCAAATTTAATGGAAGTCAAGAGCTGTAGATAAACATTATGTGGAGATAATGTTAGGACTAGCATTAGTGAACAAATGTGTTCACATTGACAATTTCTTAAAATAGACAGATTGGGCTTAACTCCAATGTACACCTACAAAATCCTCATATTCATCAAAAATTTGAAATTTGACCTTACCTACGGGGGATAAAACAGTTTAAAAATTTATGGATTTTAAAGAAGCTAAACAATTGGCATACAAGACAGCTTCCCATTGATCTGTGTGCCTAATAAAGCTAAATGTTAGGAAGACTAATGTACCATACTGATGTTTTAGGAATTTCATTAACGTATTTGAACGACTGTCGTAATTCACTCACCTCTGCTGAGTTTATGAGGCATGGGTTTTCTCCAGCTCATAAAATCAACTAGCTTAGCACAATGCAATGACTGATAGCATCAGAGATAACACCTCATGAAGCAAGGTGACTTTTTTTCTTATTTTTTTAATAAGTTTTGTAGGACAATGAAGATATACAGAAAAGACTATTGGATAAGAGTCTGATGAAATATTATTCTGACTTAGTGACAAGGTAAATAAAAATATTCTATGTCTGCTGCTCTCTGTAAATGTTGAATGTAAACTGTGACACAATGCTAACTTCTGAAATACTGAGAAATTAATTTTGATTTTCTGCTTTTTTAAATGTAAAAAAAACCATTTTAAAATCAAAAATTACAACTGTAAATAATAATATGCCTTTCTGTCAATGGTCTTTATCTTTATATTGAATTTTCAGTTAAACATTTTGAAATGAGGAACATTTACAGTTTACCCTTACATGGAATAAAAGAGCAAATCTACATATTTATTCATATTTTCTCATTGTAAACACCAAACCCATTATTTTTTAAATGTTATTCGTACTTCCTTCTAGTCATCCTACAATGCAGATATCATCTGAGGTAGTCATTCAAGTCTCCCTTTATCCATGGATCAAAAAAAGCACCCATAATGTGTGACCTCTGAAGTATTATTTGCCTCTCAATTACTACAAAAGAGACCTAAAGGGAACAGCTCAAATGTATCTTTAATGCTATAATTCCTAAAAGGTAGACCTATTTGATCTCATTACTGGTCCTCAAAGCAGAATCCACACATTTAGCCATCACCTACAAGGTATGATAAAAGATATCTTAGACCTGGTTGAAAACAGTCAACTCCCTGAACAGAAAGCAATCTATTGAAGCAAAAGTAAATTTGAATTTTGGATGCTCTCTCACATGGACCAGTACTATGTAAATAGTTCCCTGGAATTAGACTATATTTTTTTTCTAATCTCCAGATAACACTCTTATGAATGTGGATCTAATACAAACATTTTACGGGATAGAGGAATTATCTCTCAGCCTCAAAGAGACACCTATGCACAATTCATAAACAAGAGAAAGCCTCTACAGTAAGTTCGATTTTCCTTTTGGAAAATGGACTATATCATTCTTTTATGTTAAAACACTGTGCAAAGCAACTAATACTTCCATGTGTGTGCAAATATGAGCCTAGCAATTGGAGCTTAAAAATAGTTTAAAATAGTTTAAAAATTGCATAATTTATCTTGCAAAACAAAACATAACAGAAGAGATTAAAGGAAGTCTTTTGTGTGCACCGATGAAGAAATAACTAGTGGATACTGATTGAAATTATATCCAGTCTAAACAATTCTCTGGTTTCACTAATACACATCATAGAATAGCAGATTCATTGATGCCATCTCATCCAGCCCTACTGCTCAAAGCAGAGTCAGTTAGAGTTAGTTGCTCAGGACCATGTCCAGGCAATTTTGAATTTCTCGAAGGATGGAGATCACAAAACCTCTCTGACCCACTTGTCCAAACAGATGACCACTCTCACAGTATTTTTCTGTTTGCTTGTTTATTTAAGCAGAATTTTCTATATTTTAATTTGTACTCATCACCTCTTGTCCTGTCACTGGATGCCATCAAGAACAGTCCAACTCTGTCTTACTTAGTCCCTTCCTTCATGTATATGTACACTTTGATAGGTTCCTCCGAGCCTTCTGTTCTCCAGGCCAAACAGTCCCATCTCCCTCAGTCTCTGTAAGACCCCAGGCTCTTCTCATGAGCTCATCAAAGGGGTTCTACATCAAAAAGTTACAAAGCCCCAAAAATTCGCCTGATAGATTTATCAAAAGGGCCTTCAGTTCTTTTATACCTTGAGGCCACACAGGAGAAATACTACGAGGCTTCTCAGGGGGTCAAATTAACACACTTTTACTGGAAAACTTTGGAAAATGAGGGAACTTGGCAAAAGTTTATAGTAAGCATTCAATCAACATAAAGCATTTCAAAAAGCATTTACGTAGTAAAATTCCAACCCATCTAGGTTTAAATTATTGAAATATCAAAAAGAGGAAGAAGTAAAGAAAGAGAGAGAGAGAGAATTATATCTACCACCTTAGATCCAGTGTAGATCCAGCTACAAGTCCAAGAAGAGTAAGGCCACAAACATGGAGGCCATGTGGTGTTGGTTTTATCTGCTCTGGACTCCTGTGGCCTTCCCCCCAGGCGGGGTTTTTGGTCTGCCAGCCAATCTACAGCTGAGTTAAGGACTCCAGGAGTGTGGTGTGTGGCAGTGCTTTGGTGTGCCAGTGACTGACAGCTGCACTAAAGGCACTTAAGAAGGTGGAATTATGAGGCAGAGAGACCCACCCCTCTAGAGTTGTTTTGAGCCAGTAATAACTTTAAAAACTTTTTTCAGTCCCTCACATCCTCTCCTCATACAACAGATGCTCCAAGTTCTTAACCATCTTCATAGTCCTTCACATTGCCTTTCACTGTAGTCACAACATCATTTCCATATAACTCTTGTACTGGGATCCCAAATCTGTACAGAGCACTCCAAAAGTGGCCTCGCCAGGGCTGAGTATAGAGGAAGGCTTACATTCCTTGACTGACTGGATATATTATTTCTAATATAGTCCATGCAGCTGTCAGCCTTCTTTGCTGCAAGTGTACCTTGTTGGTAAACTTGGTGTACACTAGGACCCTCAGGTCCCCTTCTTATAAGCTACTTTCCTTTCAGTTGTCCCACAATGGGTAATGCAGTATGGAGTTATTCCTTTGTGAGATTCTCGTTGGACCATTTCTCCAGTTTGAACAGGTTCCTCTGCATGTTCCACATTCATGTGTCTTTGTAGCCATTCCTCCTAGTTTTATATAACCTGTAAATTTACTGAGGATCTGCACCCTGTGCAGTCATCCAAGTCATTAATGAAGATGTTTAACCATATTGTCCTTATTATCAACCTCTGAGACACACTGCTTGTGTCTCATATCAGTAAGTTTTCAGTCCGCCTCACTGTCCAAGTGTTTAGTCTGAACTTCACCAGTTTGTCTATGAGAATATTATGATAAACCGTGTTAATAACTTAGTTATTAATGTATGTTATTAAGTTAGTCAATATAATTATATATAATTATATTCATAATATAATTAGAACTTAATATACTTCATTGGTACAACACCTTAAAAAATTTAGGTCTTCAGACTATGAGTTTATTTGGATACAGAGTAAAATGAGTATTCTGAAATACACTTCTGGATTTTATCACTGCCCACATTTAGTTCCAGTTCAGATATCTAAGTTCAGATTTACTTTGTGAATTTGTGCCAACTAAATAGGTTTGATGTCCAGACTATATATATTTTTTACATGAATATTGTATTATTTCCGCATCCTGGCTCTTTGATCCACTGAAAGATTACCTGTGAAAATCTCTTCTCCATTACTCTTTTTATATAAGTGTTCTCTATTAGTCTAAAATTAACTATGTCCCTTTTTACTCAAACTTGCAGAAGATCTCATTTCCTTGAAGGAGTAATTGCATTTTCATGTAAGGATATAGCTATAAACAAGTGTGAAGCCATCATGAAAATCTATAGTCTTGATTAAGTTTGTGTTATTTTTGACCCATAGTTTAGTGCTATGTATTAACATTATAACAGCTGATTTTTCCTGCCTTTTAGAATATAATCATAAAATGGTTAGGATTGGAAAGGACCATAAAGATCATCCAAACTCCCTGCTGTGGGCAAGGACACCTTTCACTAGATCAAGTTGTTTGGAGCTCCAGCCAACCTAGCCTTTAACACTTCCAGGGGTGGGATATCAGCAACAATTCTGGGCAACCTGTTCCAGTGCCTAACCACACTCACAGTGAAATATTTATTCCTAATATCTAACCTAAACCTAACCTCTTTCAGTTTAAATCCATTCTCTCTTGTCTTGAAAAGAGCCTTTTTCCACATTTTCAGCATCTGTCATGGATGCAAAAGAATCTGATGGGTATTAAGATTTCCCTTCTGCACAAAGAGCTGCAAGTATAAAGAATAACTGGAATTGACAGCACTGCAAGGAGGGCTTGGCAGCATTGTTGGCATTACAGGCTAGTGCTTCAAGTTACCCATTTGCCTAGTGAAAGCTCAAACAAATTACCCAAGGAATAGGGAAGCTGAAGATCAGTAATTCTAAGCTTTCACCTGAACCAAGGATTTCATATAATGCAGAGCAAATTTGGAAGCACTTTTGCAGAGTTTTTCAGTATCTCTGTTACTAACTGAGGCCTAACTGATAGGAAAACAGACAGCTAGGCACACATTGTGTATCACTATAGTAACAGACACCGTAAAAACAATGTAATGGCAATAGATTTAGGACCTTTGAAGAATAAAAGTGCAAAATATAATGAACAATATATGAGTAATACTATTGTGTACTGTGGGCATAGCATTCTCAATTCTGCCTGGGGACAGCATGTAGCATTGTTGTGTAATTTAAAGTCTGGAGTTGCTGAATCATTACTTCTACATTAAAGATTTTAGAAAGATTTGGACCTTTTTGGAAAATTCAGAAACTGAGATATCATAGAAGCATCAAGTCCAACCGCCAACCCCTTTCTCCCTCTGTAATCCCTAAACCACTAAACCCAGCACCAGGTCCAGACACCTCTTAAACACTTCCAGGGTTGGTGACTCCACCACCTCCCGTAGCAATCTATGTCAAGGACTGACCACCCCAACAGTGAAAAAATTTTTTCTAGTATCTAATCTGAATCTCCCCTGTCTCAGTTTAAGGGCAATGCCTTTGGTCCTCTCACTGCAGGCATTGAGGAAGAGACCAACCCATACCTCACTACAATGTACTTTCAGGTGGTTTTAGAGGCTAAGACATCTCCCAAGTCTCCTCTTCTCAAGATTAGACAACCCCAGCTCCCTTGGTCACTCCTCTTAAGACTTGTGATCTAGAACTTTCACAAGCCTTGTTGCCCTTCTCTGAACATGCTCTAGCATCTCAGTGTCATTTTTAAAGTAAGAGCCCAGAACTAAATATCGGGTCACTAATTATTGGGGTAATTAATTATTGGCAAAGTTATTTATCTATCAACATCATTAATTGTCTACTGGAGATGGATAAATGAGACTGCACACACAGAATTTGGGGATTACAGACTCTCCTCTTAGCCCCTGCTCTGCATTCCCTTTTATTATGCTCATTGTAAAACAGCACCTGCTGTTGCTAATCAGCTGATTAGGATTCTCACAATTTTTGCAACTCCATGTTTTGACATCACATACTCATTTTCTCATGCAGTCTGTGGCTGCTTTCAACCACATACCATACATACAACCATGAATGCCTGAAAATAGTTTCCTACTTTGCTTTCTCACACTCTTGGTCAAAACATGGGCTTCAAGGCCAAAGGTCTTTTTTTGTCCTAATCAACCAGGCAGCTGGTGCAGCCAAGTTAACTTGTTCCCACAACTAAACACAATACTCAAAGTGAGGCCTTGCCGGTGCCAAGTAGAGGGGGATGTCCTGCTAGTTACACTGTTCTTGATATGGGCCAAGATGCCATTGGTCTTCTTGGTCCCCTGGACAGAGTGGTGACTCATATCCAGCTGGCTTTCAGCCTGTGGGAGGGGCTGGACAAACAGCACCAGCCATCTGAATGATAAAAGAAAAATTAAATAGTAACTTCTTGTTGTAATGTGCGATTAGCATGTATTTCTCACCGTATATTATTGTTCTGTTACATGGTATGTCCTGTTATGATGTGGCCCACCCCTCACCCCAGATGGTTTGTCCCTTCCCTTGTTCTCCCTTCCCATTAGCTGGAGCCCCTATAAGAACCAGGGGCCGGAAATGGGAAGGGCTCTTTCCCTGGTTATCCCACATAAGCTTGACCCTCCAGGTGGCCTGTTGCCTCTGGAGTGAATAAACTTGTATTATATGTAACCATGGAGAGCCGCCAGCACTTTCTTTGTCCTCCGTTTCCCTCAGCCATCCCCTGGGGAGTGCAGGGGCACACTCACCCCTCAGCAAGCCCTGACAGGGGATGGCTACAACTTCTATAATCTGATCTTGAGCAGGCTGGCCTAGGAGTGTGTGAGCACAAAAAGTTCAAGCTGGAAAGCTGCTTGAGGCATGATTGTTTTGACTGTTTTGTGGCTGAAAGCAATCATGTAGTCAATGTGGAAAACATCCAGGCTGCCTTGATAGCTCAGATCTGTGTCTGTATAATATACATGAGTTGCTTGCAAAGAATGAAGTGAGACTTAGACTTGCTTGCTTGAGACAAGATTGTGTCCTGAGTATTCGTTCACCGTATCAGTCAGCACCCCCAAGTCCCTTTCTGACAAACTGCTCTCAAGCCACTCCTCCCCCAGCCTGTAGCACTGCATGGGGTTCCTGCAACTCAAGTGCAGGACCTGGCACTTTGCCTTACTGAACCACATGCAGTTTTCCTCAGCCAATTGATCAAGTCTGGCCAGGTCTCTCTGTAAAGCGTTCCTATCCTCAAGCAGAGCAACACTCCCACCCAAACTGGGTGATTCTTCCTACACAGAATCACAGAATCGCAGAAACAACTAAGTTGGAAAAAACCTCTGAGATCATGGAGTCCAACTTTTGAACTTGTCTACTAGACCATGGCACTAAGTGCCGCACCCAGTCTCTTCTTAAATACCTCCAGGGATGGTGACTCCACCACCTCCCTGGGCAGCCCATTCCAATGCCCAATCATCTCTGTAAAGAACTTCTTTGATGTCCAACCTAAACCTCCCCTTGCACAGTTTAATTCTGTGCCCTCTTGTCCTACTGCTGGTTGCCTGGGAGAAGAGACCAACCCCCACCTGGCAACAACCTCCTCTCAGGTAGTTGTAGAGAATGATAAGGTCTTCCCTGATCCTTCTCCAGGCTAAACAACCCCAGTTGCCTTAGTCACTTCTCATAGGACTTGTGCTACAGTCCCTTCACCAGCCTCATTGCCCTTCTTTTCCTGTTGTAAAGAAGACATCTAAAATAAGTCAGAGGCCTGTTCTTGCTACACGGACCATTTCCCTGGAATGACTGTAAAGGAAGCCTCTACAGACTACCCCTCAAATGTGTGTCTACAATAAAGATAACTATGAATGAGACAAACCTCTCTTCAAGTGACTGTTCATAACTATGTATGACGTTTTAAGAATGAAATGAATAGCTTGATGAATTGTTTTGTTGAGGGGAGGGACTGTTTTGGTTTTTTTTCCTTTTTGTCTGTTTTGGTTTGATTTGTTTTGATTTGTTTTGGTTTGGTTTGTTTTGATTTTCTGTTGGTAGTGGTGGTAGTTTGTAGTCTTGTATTAACTAATGACCTACTCCAGGAAAACTATTATTACTGACTTTTCTCAGCCATCTTTTTGTCTATTAGTTTTCAGCCTTAGACTTGCTTTGGTACTTGAACATTTTTAAATAAATGAGATTGCAGACATCGTGTATCAAATATAATTCTCCTATTAATGAGCTTATTAGATACACTTTTGAGGTTCTTTAAAAGTTCTTATGAACTGGCAGGAGTGCCCTAACAGCAGATTGGAATTTTGGGCTTAGATAAATAAAGGTTTGGGCCAAGGAGCATGCCACATTAAAAGGAGAAAAAAAAAAAATGAAAGGAAAATCCTTGTTTTTCAGGACAGAAGAAACTTGAGAAGTCCTACTTGTTTTGTTCATGTTATAGTTATTGCTTTAAACTTGGAGGCGTAATATAAGCCTGGGAAAATAAAGTACTGGAGCCTCTAAAGGCAGTCACTAGAGGGAGCCATGTTCATACGCAGTTTATTACATGCCACTCAAAAGCTTTCTAAAATAACCCAGCTGATGAACAAAAGAAATTTTTTTTTCTTTGCTGCAGTATCCTTACATAGGAAGAGAATGTAATGTGGAAAACATCAGACTCTTTCCTAACTGAATATGCTAGTTAAGTGAACGATCACAGTAATACGTTAAAGGTGCTGCTGCAACATTAGATTTACTCTAGTCTATGATTTTTTATGTACTAGATTCACCAAGGGATTTAAGCACTTAATATTAACCTCCTGAGTATTTTAGTGTGCAGATACAAAAATCACAAGGGGAGGAAAAGCCTGCTATACTTCTGCTTCACCCTGTCAATAACCTGGCAGTTGCTTTCATGTTCAGCTTCAAAGTTTCTGAGTACTCTTGTATTAAGAACTGAGTGTTATAAGGATTGCCTTCTCAGTAATCAGTGACTGGTGCTTTTTTCTGACAGTATAACTAGAAGACCCATAGGTATTTTCCCAGCTGAAATATTTAAAACACAGAAAGATTGAATTCCCAGTGAAATGCAGTTGCAGCCATTTTCTTTGAAAACACAGCTGGAGCCCTTTCATGGGGATAATGGAGGTGAGTTCTTCATGCTGTGAGAAGCATTGAAATGGGGGTCTGAAATCTTATACAATGGATAAAGAAGGCGGAAGGGAACACAGTAGCTATAGTGCATGTAGTAATAAATATAGTTCTTGCACAAGACCTTCTTCATTTTGACACAGAGAAGTAAACCACTGTTCATTAGCTATTACTGTATGAAAGGAATCAGCCCACTACCAAGAACCCCTGTCATGCCACTATGCTGTGAGGCATACAGTAAGAATTATAGCTTTCAGGTTTTATAAACAGACCGAGATATTAATTATGATGCTAAATTGCTCTTCAACAGTAAGAACAAGGAAATTTGGGGTAAAAAGGTGGTGCAATTTTAAGATGTGTTGATACTTGTCACTAATACATATGTATGTGGAAAGTGCAATGGTACTTAGGAGCTAGCAGAAAAGTGACTTATAAGCAAAAGTTTTCAAAATCTCAAATTTGTTCCTAGGGAATTGCAATGAAGTTGCATTTTAATCATGTACATATATACATATAGGTATATTTATCTGTGAGAACAATTCATGGCTGTTTTTCTGTTCGAAAGTGCAGAGATCAGCCTTCCCCATGTTAAAGCTGTATGGGAATAATTAAAAAAGCCTCAAACGACAACAAACCCCACATCAAAACAATATGGAACAGACAAATAAGTCCTGTACAAACTATAGAAATTGCAGCATTAGTAAAAAGTATCAGTCTCAAGAAAATACCTAATAACATACATCAAAACAGAAGTTAAAACTATATATGTATGTAAATAGTATATTACAATTTATATTTTTGTTACAGTATTTTTCTTTTTACAGTCATCACTGTCTATGTGAAATCATATAACTTCACTGAATAAAGCTCAGATTTTATCAGAATCACCATATTTTTGTTAAGTTTCTGGAGAATAAAGTTCCCCTTTTTTTGTGGTTTGTTTTTAGCAGTTATCTTGTTTTGACTCTATCTTATTGAAACAGTTAGGCTGTTATTTCTATGGTATAAACATGAACCTATTTGTAGTTTAACAATAAGGCAGTTATAGAACAAATTTTAATTCCTTTTCATATGCTGTTCCTCTTTTGGAAGGGAGTTTACAAATCCAGTAGTGTCATTTTTTTATTCAGTGTGAACGTAAGCATTGAGGTCTCAAGGAAAGCAGCAAATTTCTAAATTACATGGTAACCTCTTGCAGGAAATAATCTGCCTGTGTATTTTTCAGACTCCACAAGAGTGGAGATCATTCGTCTCCGAACCTTGCAGTAACCTTGCATAAAAATAATTTGCCTACTTTCTAATGAAGTTGTGCATTAAATTTTCCTTTTTATAAAGCTACTGTTGATATTTGGAAGGTGCAACAATCTTCCTATCTGTGATGCAAATGTAAGGCCTATGACTAATAAGAACATATTTTTTTTAGACTAGACTGGACAAGAATGTTTTGATTATAGACACATTTTCACATTTTGTCTTAGACACATGTATCATAACTACAGAATCTTCCCATTTTGAATTCTGGGTCTGGAGCAGATGGCAGAGATGTATTTCAAATAATGGTACTTGACATATAATTTCTATAAATATCTACATAGCTACAAGGTGCTATTTGTAAGTTTTGTCTCTAGGGAAGAGACTACAAATTCTCTGTCACTTCATGATAATTGTTCTTGAAATTCATCAAAAATTGATAATTTTTTTAAATTTTTACCTTAAGGTAAAAAGGCAGATATCAAGGCAGATGTTCTTTTGCATGTTACTGGATTCCCAAATGTCTCCACAGCCTAGTCATAGAATCAATTCCTGAGGCATATCATGTACATATATATATATAAATATACCGATTTAAAAAAAAATAATTCTAAGACATATTTCTCCAGTTTTATAAAGCAGTTATCAAGTTTTCCTGTCATGATACAGGGGACTACTGGAAAAATTAAATTGTTTTTCTAACCAAGAAAGACTATATAAATGATAAAATATATCATGTATTTGACTTAGAGTGAGTTTATATGTTAAAGCATTTTCCCTTCAGCTCATTGATGCAATGATTTAGATACTGAAATGTTAGCTATGGAAGGGAGAGTACACTATACCAAAAATAATGTTTTGGTTTATGCCACTTGTGGGTGCTCTTTGGGAGAACAGTTAGTTCTTGTCTCAGGCAGAAGAAAAATGAAAAACAATCTTAGACATCCTAGCAGAGCTTATGGTAATGTAAAATAAAAACTAATGCTTGAGACTCGTAAGCCAATTTCCATATGTTGTGTTCTCTTCCAGTATTGGTATTGCCATGTTTTCAATCAAGGTTAATGCAAACAAAAACTAAACCTAGAAAAATCAGGTGCAACTAACGTGAAAAGTCTCTCTGAAAACAAGTGAGAATGAACAGAGAATGATTTAAATGTCCTTTTAAATTTTTGGCAGCTTGAGATTTACTTTATATCCCATTTGTTCCTTATTCTTTTAGTTATAGTAAGCAGGTAATGCCTCCTTTGCTGTGAAAAAATCATGTTATTGCCAACTTTGTCATCTAAGCTTCATTTTTACAGTTCTAGTAGCATCAGTTTGTCAACATAAAAGCTAAAATATTCTGAACTCAATCAAGCTTTCTCAGGTTTGTCTCTGGAGATGGCATTAAAGAGTTTGGATAGTGCTATCTGTTCAATAACAAGGATGTTTGTAGCTTCTGCTAAGTGCTTGCTAGTGATTCTTTTCCAAACTTTTAATGTTCAGCAATATGTCTGTCTGATCACATATGTACTCGTTACCACGTCATCCTAGAGACATTTTAAAACAGCCTGATGATATTGCTACCATCTCAGCCTGTTCCATATGGACCAATAACAGTAGCATAACAGGGAAAAAGCCCTCAGACCCATTCTTTTAGTACAGTTACTGTTGGACTTTTTAGGAGATATAGGCAAATTGTGGAGTGCCCCTGGCAAAAAATCCAATAAGTGTATCATGCGAGAAAACTCTTTCATGTTCATAAAGTTAGAAAACTTTAATAAAGAAATAGAGTGTAGAACAAGACCCAAATTTGAACAACACCACTTATTTTGCACAGCTTTGAAGAATACAATTTAGTATTTTATGAGATTTTGTAGATTTGCATTGGGAAGCTTACTTGTATTATGAACTACTATTTCAATTGTTGGGTGCATATTGAATTATTTCAGTGAAGTGGAACAACTCTGACTGTGTTACTAAAAAATACCCCAAAACTACTTTTAAATGCATATTTAAGTTACAATACACCATTTTTTCAGTTCTGCAGACTGTGTGCTATCCTTTAGGATTTTAAATGAGTGCGCAGACAGATTTGAGGTTAAACTTTATGCAATAACAGTTCCATTTTATGTTTTTAGAAGCAAATTAAAAGCTTTTGCCAATGTTATGGTTTTATTTTCTCTGGTCGCACTGGTGGAACTCTCATATGAACTTATATTAGAACTCTTTATCATCTATTTCTTCAGCAAAATCATACTGTCACATTTTGATATCTCCCTTTTGGAATCAAAAAGGAAGAAAAAACTAACATTCTACTTTTGGCACTGTCTTTTCTTACTAATTTAATTTTATAATTGTGCCCTCTGCATGGAACAGGTATTTTTATTTTCAGTTGAGGTTATAATTTTTTACGCAAATGACACAGCAATAGAAGAGTTGCCATGCTGGAATAGAGCTATAGCCACTCTTAGCTGATACAATGCCTCTGGTGGTGGCCTACACTCTATTAAGGAAAATTAAAATGTCTGTAGTAAAGAAGACACAGAGAAATGTGTATTCCTGACATTGGCTCTTTCGTGAGGTTAAAACCTTGGATGGAAATTTACACTCAAACTAATATAGCTTCAGCACTTTTCTAGGGGGCTAAAAGCAATGCATGAAATACTGCATTTGAGCATTGTCCATGAGAATGTCAATACTGAGTTCAACTTCTGTCAGGAATGAACCCCAAGTATACAGCAGTTATGCAGACAAAAGTTGGTTTATTTACATAGGGAAAAAAAAAGCTAGCAATTTTTCCTTGGAAGAAAGAAGGTTATTTATTTAGAGAAAAGGTGGTTTTTATAAGGGCAAAAAAATGTACAATGCTTCTGTGCCCAGATACAGAACTAGTTTTGATCTTGTTTCCAGACATTGTCAACTGCAAAAATGCATAAATAATATCAGTAGATCCTTAGCTGATTCCTTATTAAGTCATACATAGTAGCATTTATTTTTCCATTTATTTTTCTACTTAAAGACTCAAGGACTGTGATGGAAGATTGATGTAGATAATACTTTAGAGGCACTTTGTTGGGAAAAAAGTGTTCTATGCAATGAAAACTATGAACACTGACTTAAGATCTTGAACATGCTGATCCTACACATGGCTCCTCCAAGAAATCAAATGCACAGGCCCATCTAACATTTTATGACTCAAACTGTTATTCAAGCAATTCTATGGAAATAGTTGGAAGAGATTTTCCTTACATTAACTGAGTCAGTTTTGATATTGAGATGGAGAGAAAATATCTTAGCTAAACCAGAACAAGGAGCAAAGACAGAAAATAAAAAAAGAAAATAACAACAGCAAAAAAGTAACAGGAAAGAACCAACAACAGAAAACCAGAAACAAACAATCAACAACAAGACAAACAAAAAAAATCCCCCAAAAGCTAAAATTAAACACAAGTGTATTTTTTGGACATGCTCTGGGGAAAAAAAAAAAGATCCTAACAGCATCCCTCCAATTGTGATAGAATTGTTAAATACAGAATTGGAAAGGATTTTAAGGTATTATCTAGTCTGTCTCTTAATAGAAACAGAATCAAGTCGGTAAGTAAGTTTTTTTTTGTTGCAGATATTTTTCTATCCATTCCTTAAAACATTTCTGTTGCTACCTCTGTAACATCCCAAACTATTAAAAATTTATTTAGTGTTTTAATAATGTGTTTCATTGAAATTTTTTGGACTTTTTCCTCAACTATTATCTATACTAACAGTTCTGTGTCTCAGTTCAATTATTTATTTTTCTGTTCTTAGTGAAGGAGAAAGCTTATACCTTTGTGGCCATCTTTTTTTCTCATCAAGTTTTCTTTTCCTGTCTTGGCCTCAGTTTTCTTTTTTCTAGACAAACACATATATTCGAAGCTCTTCTTCTTTGAAATATGGACAAGTACCATAAAGCATGTGCCTCAGAGTGTCACTCACCTCAGAGTGTCTCCCTAGCCTTTAACTCTAGTGAAAGCTATTTCAGAGAGAAAAGTCACTGTCTTTCACTGAATGCTGACCCATTGGCACATCATGCCTTCACATTCAGTGTACAAAAGGGATAAGGATAATTTCCTCTTCACTGTAAAAATGCTGCAAACATTATTCTATAATACTATCTTTTCATCTTTATTAAGTCAAAATGTTATGTGATGTGGAGACTGACCCATGTTGTTCAGCTATATTGAGGACTTGTAAAAAAAGCACCATAAACAGTTTTTTTCCATAAAGCTGAAAAGGCAGAAAGATGACTTGTTTCTGGAGTTAAGTATTAAAATCTGAGAAGAGTTCCGTATAAACAGAGATAATCATTCACATTGTTCAGGTATGTACACCTATAAATTCTGCCTCTTCATTCCTATTCATGGCTTGAATGGCTGAAAATATGTATCTTCATTTCTTCATTAAAGTAGTAGTGAACATTTGGGTTTTTTAAATCCCTATTAAGACAGATCAGTCAACAAAAAAACTTTTTTCCCCTTTAGACCTAAAGAAATGAATTGCCAGACTCATAGATTTAAAGACAAGATTTCTGTACAATGCACGTTATGTATATATTTATAATATGTATATACATATTATGTATACCATATGGAAATATAATCTCCACAATAGAAACTTTACAGGTCTTTCTTCTTCAGAGCATCACAGATAAGAGTAAGGAACATTTGTCTGGACAGGAACACTGATGACATAAAAGAGCAAACTAGAAGAAATTCTTTATGAGGAAAATTTGGAAAAACAAATGGACAATTTATGTCTCAGCTGGTATCTTAACTGGATTCCATTAAGTGAGATAGTCACTCATGAATAGATTACCCAGCACAGTTATGGTCCTATTTTATAATCCAGGTTTCACATAAAGACAGGAATTTTTCTGTTGAGCAAGAATAGAATTATAATATTAACAAACTACTACAGATATAGCAAAAGCTACAGATAGAGCTACAAATATAAAGAAAGATGAAGCTGATTATTCATCTTTATTGGCTGAATAAGTGGCATCTATGTTACTTCCAGGGAGTTTCCTCTATACTCAGATCATAGGAGACCTACTACAACTACATGGCTTGTACTGTAAAAAGGAAGAAAAGATGAGAATTTTAGTTGTCTTCACTAGTGCAAGAGCATTACACGCTATTCTTCTGTGACATATCTTGAGAGGAGGGGATCCATAGAATTAAGATATCTGTCCATATTAATATATTAAATAATGCCAAGGCATCATGCTTTGCAGCATTACTCTCTTTGCTGTTCAGTTCTTATACTGTAATTTTAAGTAGTGGGTCATGGTCCTGAGCACTCTCTCCTCACTGCAGAGGTTCACTGGACAGCCCAGCACTGATGTATTGCATCTGGGGCATCTGAGATCGGACTACTGAGAAGGAGCAGGCTGACAATGGCCTTTTCTCTCTGCTCGAACACTTCTACCTGAGCTACATGTCAGCAGACAAAGCAAGGTCACTCACCTTGTTGAGGCCGATCTTCACTTCCCAGCTTGAACTTGGGCCTACCTGGACACTGTGGACTTATCTGGCCGTTGCTAGGCTCGTGACTAGCACCAGTCACCATCCCTGTCCTGGACCTGGTTTTCTGACTGAGTACTGTGGGGACTATACCCACAGAATCAGAAGTTGTAAGGGACCTCTGGAGATTATCTAGTCCAACCCCTCTGCCAAGGCAGAGTCAGCCAGAGCAGGTTACACAGGAACATGTCCTGGTGTTTTTGGAATGTCTCCAGGGAGGGAGACTCCACAATGCCTCTGGACAGCCTGTTCCAGTGCTCTTCCTCATCTTGAGGTGAAAGTTCTTGTGTTTTAGTCTATGGCCGTTGCTCCTTGTCCTGTCACTGGGCAGCACTGAAAAGAGTCTGGCACCATCCTCTTGGCACCCGTCTTTGAGATATTTATATGCCTTAGTAAGATTCCCTCTCAGTCTTCTCTTCTCTAGACTTAAGAGATTCATTGAGTTGTTGCCCTGTCACGCTCCCTCAGCCTTGGCTTCTGGCTCTGTACTCTACCCAAACTCCCTGGTTTCCAACAGACAGTAAGGGAATTAAAAGGAGTCAGCTACCATTAACAACATATCGCGTGGGTTAGACAACCTTTACCTGGAGTCCTAGAAATATAGTAATATGGATGAGGCCAATCACCACCATTGTTACATTTATACATGTACATATATATTGGGAGTCCTAGAGAGGTCTCCTACGCTATTTGAAAACTGAGACATGAGAGTATGAGTAGGTTGTCAGGGCACACAGATTTGGATCAGAAGGGAGATTTAATTGCTGTGGTTTGTCACGGGGCTCTCCCAGGGGACACAGGGGGATGGCAGGAAGAATGAACTGGGAAAGCAATGAGACAAGGGGCACTTGGTGCTGGAATTGAAGGTGATTGTATCAGGTTGCCCAGGAAGCCAGGTGGGCTCACTAGGATTATGCAAGAAGTCAGCACTGGGTTGGGGGAAGCACTCAAGAGGCAGAAGGAATGCTGGTGGAACAGGCAGGCCAGACTCTGGCATCCAGGGCCAGTCCAAGTGACTCGGCCATCTGCCAGGCAGCCAGGGGACACTGGGGCAGCCCAAAACGTCAGGCATCTCCCTGAGGATAGTGACAGGCTGAAGCTGCACCAGGACGTGCACTCAAGGGTAGGCCTGGCTCAACAAGGCCATGGCTGGGCAGGGCAGGTCTGTGGGAGCTGGAGACCAGCCATGCTGCAGTGTCACTGGGGCAGGGTCTGATGCCACTGGGGGTAACATTGGGTCCTAGGCTGTGGGAAGGGGTAGCTCCGGAGGGGCTAGATATGGATAGCCAGACCTCAGGAGCCTGTCACATACGTATAACATCTCTACTGCTATGAATTTGTGTAATATTTGCTAGCTAGTTCTCTAACAGACCATTTCAATTTTTTTCCCCTTTTTATTTTCACTAGAGAGACAAGATTTCAGACTAATTTTGTATGTGGATTTCTTCTACATCCTGTATTTGCAGTGCTGATGCATTGTGTATCTTTTATTGATAATTTTGAGTGCCCAGTCTCAAAAGTGCTTCTTATCGCTAGTACAGATACTGATACCCTGTTGAAAAAAATGTGAGCAGAAAATCATCAGGAAGCAAGTGGTGGCTGTGCTAAAAGGAATTTCATCATAACAGAGAAAAATAGGAATAGACAGCTGACACTGCAGATTAATTCATAACATCATAGAATCAGTCACTGAGGTGTGAAAAGTACCTTTGACAGGGACAATTGTCAATCCCAGATTAATATTTCTCTTAGCTGTTGATGATTTTCTTTCATAAAATAACATGGGTGCTAATGCTAAAAAAAAATCATACCTTATTAAGTATCTCAGCTTTTATATATTCAGATTCCACTTTTGTTTTATAAGCATGTATGCATGCCTTTATTTAAGTTACATGTTATATTTTTTCCATTTCCTTTCATATTGATATCTGGTTTATTAAAGATTTTTAGGAAATGTGTTCATTTTTGTTACCTTATTTTTAATGATGGAAAAATAAACAGTAACTTTCTGGTCCAGCACAGTTTCACATCTCATAAAATAATCTGCAATCAAATCATCTGGACAAATAAAATGAGCTCATACTCTTCATGGAAAAGATGGCTGAACTTTTCCCTAATTTGCAGATAATTTATCATTTCCCCGTTATTTTCGGGATTTTACAAACAAAGAATTTTCCACTTTCTGCTTCATAAAAATTATATAATTGTGTTAGATATGCTCAAGATCACATATACTTGGAGAATTAATGGGAGCAACTACAAACTATAGCTAACTATTTTCCCTTTAAAAATTGGATTTTCCTCATTTTCACTCCTTTTGTAGACAGGGGAAAATGGTGGATATTTGATAAACAAAATCCTAACATTCTTTGAGGTATTATTTCACCAGTTCTTGTGCAGTATTTGAAACATCTTATCTGCTTGACATTTGTGTCTGTAATAGTCATTCAGTGTATTTATACAGTCCAGTAAAAGTTCTCTTGCTATTGTGCATACTTTGGGAAATGATACAAAGGTGATTCAGTAGCAGTTTAGGAACACTATTCTAAGCTTCCTAAAGTGGACCCAAACCTTATACGCTGAATATGAAAGATACAGCATTTGAACATAAATTTCTTCTTTATATCTACATCCTTGAGTGTCATGATTAGGATGACAATAATTTTCTTTTTTTAACTGCTTTTCATTAATCCAGTGCAAAAGCAATGGGACCATTCCACAGATTACAGCAATATTGTGTAAACACTTCAAACACTCCAAACTCTATCTTCCCCCTCCACATTTTTACCCCCTTTTTCTGATTCAGTATACATCTATTAGTTCTGCCACTTTACAAGAGTAGCAGTCTGAAAGACTGTCATGGATTCTGTGAGTTTTCCTGTAACTTCATAGGATTAGTTTTATCTGTGCTTCTATTCAGACTGTGGTTACATCTGAAATTTAAAGGCTTTGATGTTTTTAAAAGAGTTGTGGACACTGCTTTCTTTTAAATTCATACAATTTCCACCACGGAACTAACAATGGCACATCTAAAGTATTTAATTGACATTGGCAGGTCTGAGGCTTCTTCTTGCCTGCTATAAAATAATAATGCAGGAAAGCTACCCAGCCACCCATGAGGACAACATTTTTCTTAATATATTCAAAGGTCCAGAGCTTTTGTTTCAGAAGCCTGCTTGTCATTATAACCAAAGGCACTGTCCAAACTATTCCAAGACAGCTTTACATTTCACAGGATAAATGACCTTTAGTGTCATGATCCTGAAATACAAAGTAAACTCTCATTTTATTTCCACAAAGCTAATCTCTTGATTGACACAATGAAGTATTTTTGAGCTATTACTTTAAAACACTGTAATTATATTCTAACATTTAAGTTAAAGCTAAAATAAAACTCCCAAACTTTCATAGAGGTTTCATAGAAGCTAATGTGCTAAATTCTTTACTTTCCATTTCATGGCATAACACAATTCTAATAGGAGTGAAGACTAAAAATAATGTAAATTTTTTTTGATCGTTCATTGCAAATTCTTTTCCATTAGTGTCTTATTTCATACAGGCCACTGACAGAAGAAATTGAAAACTACCACTTGTTTTAAATAAATTATCATGCAACAATATCCCTTTACATTATCTCATCTAGAAACAGTGGAATTATCTAGGATTCCTAAATTCCTATGTGTAAATCCTCAGTGCAGTTCGTTCTCATTAAATTAGGAAAATATGGGAGAAATTTTAGTTTTTTAAAGTCTGAAAAGAAGAAAAGTTTCTCACTCAAGAGTGGAAAAGAGTAAATAGCATTTACCTCAATTAAATTAGAAGTTTTACTAAATTATAAAAAAAAAAAGACAATTCTTCAGACCTACCATATTCATGTTGCATTTCACTTTCTCAGTTTTTAGTAGCAGCTTTTTAAGACTGAGATTTTTAGATGTTTTGACATAGCCTCCAAGCTCACTGTTGGCTCAGCCAGTCCTTCTTGAATTTTCATAATCAACATTCCCCAAAACTTTTTCCTGATTAATATTACATAAAGCATCTCAATGAAGTAATGGTTCATTGAAAAAACTAATGAATTAGTTTTTATGATAGTGCAGTTTTCTCCAGATCTACCTATTTAGCCAGGTTAACTGGTGCAGGAGAAAAGCAAAGTAATTCAGTTTTCTTCTATTTTATTGTATTTCATCCCATTCTACTATAGACACAGTTACACACAAAGGAGTAATTGTCAGATAAAGAGTGACTATACCTGTTTGGTCTTGTTAGTGTTTGCTTTACATCTCAAAGCCAAGCTCTTCAGAGTACATGTGAAAGTCTGTCTCCCTGCAAGTCAGTGAGAAAGCTCCCACTGACTTTACAGAAGTTACAATTTCACTGCAGGACTCAGGTTAGCACTTGCCAGATCTGTAGGAGACTATAGCTCTAAATGCCTCTCTTGTTTGTGTTAGTATCCCAGAAAATCTGACTGTCCCATGTAGAGCAAGAAAGGTGTGTATATTTTCACTACTAGTAGCAGACAATTCCATTCTTTACCCACAACAGGAGCAACACAGCGGTCTCGCTCTTTCTGCTTCCTACATGTTTATTTTCTGTAGCAGAAAAACTAACTTCTGTCCAAGTTCTCAATCCTCCAGTGGAAAAAAAACCCTATATTTGGCCTAGACAAACATTCACTGGCGCAGATCCTTCTGGAGACTAATCAAAACAAATTCATCTGACCAAAGAACAAAAATATACCTGTTTTCACTGCAGACCTTTGCTGGAGTTCAATATAATGTTTTTTCTGAGATGGGTGAAGGCAAGCTGTTCTGTCACTATCAGGCTTTTCAGGCACAATTTATGGAGCATGATATCTTGCTGAAGGGTATTTGCAATTTTTTATCAAAAGTAGACTTCAGATCTCCTCTCATTTATTTCTTTGGATTTTAAAGTATTTTAAAATAAACCAGTGTCATTTTATGCTTTTACAATCTCTATCCATAAGGAATTGTAAATACTAGTTCTACTGTCAGTAAAAAAACTACTCTGCTTTACAGAGTAGTTTGTTTTTTCAACAATTGGAATGACACCAAATTGAAACTGTACTCGGAAAAGCTTGTCTCAGTCACAGGACTCATTTGCCACAGCCAATATTTTAAATGATTCCTTAACCTCTAAAAATTACTGACTTGAACTCTACACATAAGCACATTTAAATGTCGTAACCTATTCATTAGTGGGAGGAACAGAAAGAAAAAAAAATCCAGAGAAATCTAAGTAAAGGTTTATTTTGTATGCACTTGATCACACATATATTAGAGTTACCACAGTCAAGAACAATTACTGAGGAAGAAAGAAAAGGACAGAGAGCTGAGCTGAACTCTGTGAAGTTCAGATGTGCAAACCCTCTGTTCCAGAAGCGAAGTGACATTCTCTGACTCGAGTGGGAATTTGCATAATGTGGAAAAGCTTGTCTCTTATCTTCACATAGTTGTGCTTGCTCTGGAATGATCAGTTTTCAAGGAGCATTTCAAAATGTATGCAAAAAGGCCTGCTCTTGAACCTCTGTAATCTCATTTCCATTTGGAACACATATCAGGAGTTTGTTAAACATCTGACTTGCCTATAATAATACTGCTTACAGGACAATGATTGACTTCTTAAATAGCTACCACAGGCAAATAAGTAAACATGAGTTTAAAAGAATAAGAAATCACTAGAGAAATTATCTCGATGTTTGCAAACAAACCATGTTTTGGTACAAGGTCATGCTGTGCAATTCTGGATCGCCAATGTCACGTATCTTGGATGAACTGTTTCAGAAAGCACAGGTGTGCATCAGGCAAACAAAGATATTTTAAGTGTGTGTTTGTTTTGCCAGCGCAACCTATTGCTATACTGCTTTTATCTGTTCATGTAGACTCTGCAAAGAATCTAAAATGAAAAAGATGAAGCTGAAGATGTGATCAGTAGCTGTAGGTATCTCAGAGACCTGAAAGATTCCTATTACTTATATTCTTTGTCTCTCATTCTGTGATAACCATGAGCATTGTGGGTCTGAAGAATGCTTGCTAATGATGAAATTATTTTTATTAAAATCCAAAATGAGCAGAATTTTACTGAATCCCTGAAAGATTTTTAGACGTTAATACAGCTGCAAAATACCGTTAAGAAATGCTATTCGTTGGTTTGCGTTTTGTTGGTTTGGGGTTTCTTTTCTTCTTTTCTTTTCTTTTTCTCCTCCACTTCCCCTTTCAAATTAAAAATTAAATATTTAAATGGTTTAATTTTCCAAAAGATGAGAAATATAATTTCATTCATCCTTTGTAAGCACCACATTAAAAATCTGAATCTTGGTCCAAGTAGTCTTTTAGGCACTAAGAGATTTTCCAGTATTTTGTTCCTTGATGTCTAAATCATTGTAGGCTTAGGGCTTTGATATTTCTCTAACAAAATTTCCTAGTTGTGTATTTTGGATAATATTTACTTCTTCCGTACAGCAGCATTAGGAGAAGAAATACATTAGAAAGTTATTCTTGTGTTGCATTAGTGAAAAGAATATAGCGCTGGCCTGTATGAGTCTGAGCTATGAATAATTGTAGTGGAGGTAAAATAAAAGATTTAAAGTTATGTACCAAGTATCACAAGATGTCTTCGTAATGATGCTTCAAAAATACCCTTATGCAGATTAATTTATTTATCCTATGATTCAAAAGCTTATAAAATAGCACACAACCATTTAATATCCATTTGAATTGCTGTACACTGTGACTAATGTTATTAAATAAAATCAAAAGCTCTTAATGAGATTTCTCACTTTTCCAATTCTTACTATTTATACAGTAAAAAAAAAAAAAAATAACATTCACTGAATTTGTTCCCTGAGTATTTTCATCTGCAGACTTTTGTGAAAAAAATTGCTAACTTTGAAGGCACCTATGAAATGTCATAGACAAGAAAAAGCATAGACTGCTTTTTTTTCCCGTCTTTGTACAGTTGTCCTTGGCAAGATGAAATAAGTAAAATGAATCATGTGCTGTCACCTTTATTGAGCAAGTCCTGATGGCTTTAGCTTGAGGTTAAGGTTAGAAAATCTCTCTGAATATTACAGCTTGCTTTCTCTCTCCATATTTCAGGCTGAAATGTCCTTTTTTAAAATCTGTTTCCCCTCCCTCCA
>WEIV01008272.1:1973-102489 GCA_013390005.1 Calyptomena viridis
CACGTGTTGGGTGGCTATAGAAATTGTGCAAGAGGTTTTTGTCAAGACTTTTAATTTTACTTTTTTGTTTGGTTTTGGTTTGGTTTTTTCCTTTCAATTGTGTTTTCTTGGATTTTTTTAAATGAAAACCATGACAATTCTAAAAGTTATTCTCTTCCCATCTGTCCCTCATTTTCTAAAGAAATGAGGTTATGACATAGATATTCTTGAGCCTTGGAATTTGATTCTGCTACATGTTATACAAGGTCATGCTTTGAGCTTTATTTTGCATTCCTTTTCCTAGAAAAAAAGCTGCTCATATCCTTCTAACTAGGAAATAGTTTCCTGCAACCCGGAAAAGAAATCCTCTCTTACTGGCTATGTTTTAATCTTCTTTGTACCCTGTTCATTCCAGCTGACATATTTCCACCCTCTTTCCCCAGGTCATTCTGGGCTTCTTGGACTTTGCTCTCAGGTTTGTTGGCTTGCAACCCCCCACTGTCAACTTTAGTCAGAATCTCTTCTCCTTCATCGTGGTGCTTGCACAAAAAACAACTATGAACACAAATGATAGAATTTCTGTGTTTAGCACTCATTCTTTCTCAACACTCTCTGCTGTCAACACGTTTTATCTCCAGTTCTCCAGAGGTGGGAGGGATGGGGTAAAACTCCAAATTCAAGCACCTACATATAGCAGTCTACATGTAGGTTTCCCTTGAGTCAACAGAGATTTGGCCAATCAGCCAATAAAACCTAGAGAACTATTTATCTTTCCAGGCAGTTGGACAGCTCTTCTCTCCTCTAGGTCTACCTGGAGCCTACTGTGCATGTTAACACTTATTTGGATTAGATTTCGCATAACTAATGTGGCTGTTGACACTCTGAAAGACCTTAGGTCCTGTGATAATGAAGAGAAGCCCAATGTATGGGAGCTGCAGGTGCTACCATCGTTTGTGGGGGTGCTGTGAGATGCTGGAGCACCCATAAGAGTGCCCATGTCTTGTTTTTACTTCTACATGTTTTCCAAGATTTACAGACTTGGATACGTTTTCTCAGCCAGGCAAAAGACACATCTCTAGCATTAATATTATCAA
The DNA here is from genome assembly GCA_013390005.1 of Calyptomena viridis. Classification (NCBI taxonomy): domain Eukaryota; kingdom Metazoa; phylum Chordata; class Aves; order Passeriformes; family Eurylaimidae; genus Calyptomena; species Calyptomena viridis. The sequence goes on from WEIV01008272.1 coordinate 3,047, forward strand.
CAACTGGACTTTCAGGTACTTAGAGCATAGAGGGTCTTGAGGAAAAAAAACAAGGCTGGTGTCTTTCGTTTCACACAGAAAAATTTCTTCAGTTCTCAGTTTTCAGAATTGCTGAAATAGTAAAACAAAAAGAAACACATACACACCCTTCAGTTTTAGGCACACACCCAACAAGAAAAAAATCGGCCAGGATAATTAAAGATTGGCAAAGTTACAAGTAACAGAAATGAGGGCAAGTCTTGCATAAACTTAACCCTATCGGGCTCTACTAGCTCAGTTAGGATAATAAAAGCTTTCCTTCAACCAACAACATACAGTTCTTTCTCCTCCTCTCTGATTTCACTGACTTCTCAAGGGGGGAGAGTCCTATTCTCTGTTCCCTTATTGTAAAAGCAAAAAATCGGTTTTCTTACCTAAATAAATGAAAAATCAGTCTGCTCTCAGCTCTGCCAGTGTAATTCCACTCATTCCATCTGACCTTCTCTCAGGTTACCCTTGTGTGACCCACATGACTTCTCAAATCCTTGACTCTTTCAGAGCTTTCCATGTGATCTCTATTTGTTTCTTTTTTGCTTGTGCTTCCCCATCACCTGTACATACTGAGTTACCAAGAGTTTTTTTTTCTCTACATTGATAGTATCTTTTTAGGTCAGAGATCACTGTTCTGTTCTGTTCCCATGGCTTTCCAATGCATAAGACTCATCTTCCAAATACCAGTGCCCAGATACAAATAAAATAAATGAAAGACACGTACAGCTAATGGCTACAAGCAGATCTCAGCAAAAGTTTCATCAAAGACATTGCAATCATCAAAAATGTGTTATTTTTCTTATTAATCTCTAGGTCAAAACACAGTTTTCTAACCTTTGCAATTAAAATGCAGCAAGACCTGATAATGAATTACCGAATTTCTCTACAGAAACTAATGGCCTCTCATAGTGCATCTCTTCTTATTGACATTCCCCTTGGTTTGGGAGTGACTCACCAGCTGCTGAGCTTTGAACTTTAAAATGTTTACTTTCATACCACACAATTTGGCCTCTGTTGCTAATGAAGAGTGAGGACAAGGCAGGGAAACCAACCACTCAGTGCCAGAAATTTCTCACCCTCAAACATCACAACAACTTAACAGTTAAAAAAATTCTAAATTTTTTACATGATACACTGAAAAACATTAGTAATTAATCATTTTCAAGAGTCCTATACATGGAAATAAAAAATCAAAGAGATGCTACTCTGTCTCCCTGCAAAGTCAAAATCAGCAAAGATTTCTGCCGTTGCCTCAGTTTTCTGCCCTCCAAGTACGTGTGGGACAGGACCTACTCTGGGCTCAACCTTCTATCAACAAATGAGTGAATGAGTTATGGTCAGAGACCTCAGACGCATAGCTGAAAACACAGAGCATTGGGCAAAACAGTTACTGTCATAATTTGTGTCTCCAACAATTAAAATGAGAAAAAGGGAGAAAAATATGCTGGAGTTAAGAAGAGTAAGGGCTGTTTACTTTTGAAAGATCTCTGATTGCCTTATGAAAGTATCAAATTTCAGCAGTTTTTGAGATGAGATCAGAAGAGAGAATTGGAGGCACTTCTCAGGCATATGTTGTGACTCTTGGGGATGGTCCTGTGCAGAGCTAAGGATTGAACTCATTAATCCCTATGGGTCCCTTCCAACTCAGCATATTCTGTGATTCTGTGATTATTAATTATAGGCAGAAATTTCAAAAATGGTAACACCTGACTCCAGTTTAAGACTGCTTAAATATCCTAAGTGACTACACATCTCATCTAGAGATTCGTACCTTTTTTTTTTTCATATTATAAACCTGTCATAGGCAAAAAAAAAAAGCTTAAATTTTGAAAGCTGAGAGATGGCAGATAATTTGGTGCATGTATGTCTTCCTCATTACCGGTAGAGTTCAAGGCCAGGTTGGATGTTGAAGGCTAGACCTTTGAGCAACCTGGTCTAGTGGAAGGTGTCTTTGCTCATGGCAGGGAGGTTGGAGCTAGACAAACTTAAAGGTCACTTCCAATCCAGCCATTCCATGATTCTATGTGGGAAACGTCTGAAATGGAAGTGAACTCCCAAGCAGAAGCCTGCTACTTGCTAACTGCAATGGTAGAGGCTGGTTGTAAGTTTTTTTAAATTCTGGTCTAAATAGAAATAGTACATTCTGAATCATTGTATTTGTATGGGGATACGAAAAAGGACCACTAGATAGGAGGCTTTCTGTGGTTCTGCACCTAGATCTTTCAGACTGGGAAAACTGAGGGCTCTCACTCTGGAAAGAAGAAAATACTTACATTTGAAAATAATAAGTGGTTTTGAGAAAAGAAGAAGGTAAAGATCCTGACTAGAGAAAATACTCTGAAAGTGGAGGGAGGTCTTGGAAGTGGGACAGATGCACAAGGACAAGTCCAGAGGGATACCCAGGGACCTCCCCAGTAACACCCAAACATGTGATCACCAGCACAGTGCAGACTGAAATGATTTCTTCCCAAACATCCCAGGCCAACAGTGATCTCCCTAGAGGGAAGGAAAGATGAATCCTGATGAATGCAAACACTGTGTGTCAAAGTCCATGCGTGAGTCTGAGATAATGAAGTAGGGTAAAAAACTCATATCTCCTTGGTTCTTAAATAAACCTCATCATCCAGATACACTACAAGTTGTGATACATTTTGCCTTGCCCTTGGCAGACCTCCCCAAGGTTTACTCATCTGTCCCTAAAAAGCCTTCCTGCAATTATTACTATGCCTCTATATTTTAGGTTTATTTCAACTCAAATAAATTGTCCCATTTTCTGCGAGAGTGTAGGGCATGTGCAAGATATGCATTTTCAAATACTGGCATGATTCTCCTTATTTTCCCTTATTCTCTACTCTGAAAGGATCTTGTAATCCATCTCAGAAAGATCCAGACTCCCATGGGATATAAATGACGCTCTTTGTGGTTGCTTGTTCAAATTCCCTCCCACATGTGCTGTACCTTGGGGTACAAGGCATAAATCTACAGGGAACATGTCCAAGATCTAACCTGGCAGTTCCCATGTAGCAAATGATAGACTGATGTGAATGACAGAAGATGCAGGCTCAGCTTAACTTCTTTGGGAAAAGATATTTACTGCACCACTAAGGATAGAATGCAAACCCCTGCAATTCTGAGTAAGAAACATGAAAAAGTCACATTAATCATGTTCCAGCTTTGAAAAAGATCTCTTCCACACTGCTTAGATCACATTTTTTTTCTCCTCTAGAAGTCTGTCTGTCACACAAGTGTAGCATTGCTTTGCATCCAAGGAAGAACACAATGCTGTACTGTGAGTTGTGCTCCAGATCTGTCCAACAGTACTTTGGTGTTCTGGGTAAGGTATCCCACGGGACAGAGCAAAAAGATAGCTGAATCTTCATCAATGATTACAGTCAGCAAGGACCCACACTTTGAGATGCAGACTGCAGACTTTCTGCTTGGGATCTGTTTCCCTGTAATTATAACTGGGTTTATTGAAGCTAAGGGACTCACAGCTTTTGGGTACTCTACTTCTGTATTTTTTATTATTCATCAACAAACAAAATTATTAAGTTTGACTTTTTAAGGTATTATACAAGTTTTTCTTCATTATTGGACTTTGTGGCTAGCAGCTCTGAATTTTTGAAATCAATGTAAGTGCTGCATCCTCTATTGCTTCTCCCAGCAAAAAAACCCTCACGTACAACCCGCTGCATGCTTATAACTGGCTTAATCTTAAGTCATGATACCAAAGTCTACAGTGTGCTCATAAACCTGAACCACGGAAATATTTGCCAACTATAAATAGAAGGCTGTCAACTAGATAAAAGCAATCTTTTCTGAAAACACTTTCTGCTGCTCCCGGACAACTTCCACAGTCATTATATAAAAAATGGATAGAAACTACTGCAGCTAACCCGAAGGATTTAAGCTTATAACTTGCACACAATCTTATTGACTTTGCTTTTTTTCGTTGTTGTTCTAGAGGTGTTGATAAAAACAGTCAGCAGCCAGAAAAATCTATATAGAATGAGAAGCTACTGTGGGCCAGCATACAGAATCTAGTCTAGGCTAAGATACCTTTGATGGGTGAGTGAGCAGCAGCTAAATCAAGCAGCCTGTGTAATGTAAGCCTTGTCTTCCTCTGTATCTAATTCAGCACGTCACTCCCCTCCCTTAGTAAAGACAAGGGTCCTGTCACCTTTGCTGTGCTGGACTTGTTCTTCAGCATGTTACCTGATGACTTTTCAAGCCTTGGTCCAGTAAGCCGAGACTTAACAGCAATCCCACCTCTGCAGTCTGATGTCTTCTCCCCACTTACGGTTTTCTCAAGTCCTTTGGCATTAGCCCAGACAGACAAGTGTGAATGTGAATGCTTATTGACCATAGCCTTGTATTAAGTTGATTTTAATTTCTGGAGGCAAGAGTCTGTGTTTATCTCTTCAGTTATTGAAGCAGATACATAATGGTCCAGAATACTCACTGTTGTGATAATTCACCATAAAGGAAGCAAAAAAACCTTGTGTATGCAATTTATTTTCCACATGTGAACGACTGAACAAAGTCTGGACCAAAAGAGTTTATCAGTCACTTTACACTATGTCTTCCTTCTGTTCTGTTAAAAAGGCATGAAGAAAGCGTGTCACTGATGTAATTACATTTACTGAGACCTGTGACAGCTCTGAAAGCTGAGGAGGCTGCAATGTATTCATGCCTTGCATTTTCATGGCACTTTTTCATTTATAGAATTTCTCCACACAAAAATGCCACAGCTCTTGATCCCTGCTGCCATCTCTAGCATTGTTATCTGTGGCGCGTTTATGCATCAACAATATAATATGTACTGAACACTGCATAAAATTCACTCGCATCAGGAGTAAAACAAGGCAGTAATACAGGGGCACAAGGGCACCTGGTGTGAAATTTCATTTGCATTTTAGACACCATTTCGGAAAAGTTCTTTTTGTGCAAAAGTTAGCATCCTTCAACAAGAACAACAGAATCCAGTCTGAAACTCCACTGCCTGGGTTAGAATTGGTTGCACTTTGCCTCACAGGCTTACTTAGTAGTAAAGTAGGCAAGGAATTAAAGAAAAGACTCAAAATAATTAAGAAAAAAAAATGCACTTGTGATTTACTCAGTAAATATCACTCAACAGGAAGTGAGTCAGAGGGTTAAAGAGAAAGCCTGTGTTCTTGATTAATAATGAGAGATGTTATTCTGTGGGGAAGATCAGTATTGACCATACAAAATGGCCAGTGCCATAGACTGGATTCTGGAATTGCATACCTAACTGCATGAATCCAACGCAGCTTCTTACAGACCTGGATGCTACCCTCAACCAAAAACCAGTTCATCTTCACATCCTACTTCTGAATCATTGACTAAAATATTGTATGTGCAGGTTTGCAGCACTCAGTGCAGTTTTCAGTATAGGAACTTGTGAAAGGTTGACCCTGGCTGGGTGCCAAGTACCCGGACAGTCTCTCGCTCCTTCCCTTTACCAATAAGATGACAGCAACTCGTGGGTGTTAAGACAAGGCAGTTTAATACAAGCGAAAAAAAATTATGCGTGCGCAGGAAGCAAAGCAAAGGAGAATCTAATCTCTACTTCCCATTCCATGAGGTCAGCTCATGTCCTGAGAAGCAGGGCCCTACGCGTTGGTTGTCCCTTCAGCAGGCAGCCATCGGAGACAACCCCGTGCCCCCACCCCTGCTGTTCTTTTATATCTGAGCTGACATCATATGGTCTGGAATATCCCTTTGGTCAGTCTGGGCCACCTGATCTGCTTGTGTCCCCTCTGCCTCTCCCTCATAGCAGTCAGAACAGTGGAATGTTATCTCCTAGCACTGTTAAGGCTGCTGGGGCTCGGACAGACCCAGTACAGAACTTCATCCAATGGTTTATGGATAGATATTGTGCAGATATTTTATAGTGCTGTAATATAGAGATGGTCCTGGAAAGCTCAGGATTTAAAGCTTTGATGGGAATTAGAAATACAATTCCCATTCTGTCTTTTAAAAAGGCAGAAATATCTGAATATGTATATTGAAATTCTATAGTAAAATGAACATGGCAAGAATTAAATCAATGTCCTTCTCATCCATTATTGAAAGAATTCTGGGTGCCAGAATATCTGGTGGAAATTACTTTGTGATTACTTCATGTACAGCCAGCACTGCTTGCCACTGAACAGGGCAGAAAAGATCAATTTCTTTGCTGCAAACTCTGTGGTGGGTTTATGATGGGACTCCTGAGAGGTAATTCCATGTGAAATTTAGAGCTGATTCCAAAGTCATATAAACTAGAGAGGAAACAAAGCCAGAATGCTAAGATCCTGAGGAGGCAGATTTCCATCTATTTTAACAAGCTTCGCAGATTTTTCCCTAAAAAATAAATTATTGCTGATTCTCAGTATAACTCTTGGAGGACTTTTAAGAAGACTTTGAAAACAGGTGTCTATGGGCTTGTGATGTCAAGATTCAGTGTGTTCAGTCGCAGGTTCTCACTTCCTAAGAGACTGTTGAGCAAGGTCTCTGAATTCTGACCATGTATCAAGGAAATTATTCAGGGAACAATCTGGAAAAGGCAGCAGTATTACTTATCTGTCTCCTAGGTTTCTTGAAAATAGAGTAGAATATCAAACATTTCCTTTCTAAATCTCATGGTAAAGGTCAAGTGTAGTAAATTGCTGCAGTTGCACAGAATGAAGTGGAACTAAAGCAGATTTCACTATAGCTCTAACTTGCACTTTCATACTCGATGACTCTGCATCTTTCCTTGTTAGTATTACTGGAACATCCTTTATCCTACAGAGACTCGTAATTCAGCTCCAAACATGTTTAGTTTTAATTAACATATTAGCTTAAAAATTATTCAATTTTAATTGAAAAGCAAATACTATTTTAGAGCAAAGAAAAACTGCTGGAGTGGAAGGTCTGTGAAAAAAAGAAGGAATTTGGGATTTCTCACTGAGAAAAAAATCAGCAAGACCAGTCATATGTTTCATGTGTTGTTTATGTGCTTTCCTTTCAAAGGCTGTGCTGAGGACTAAGAAGGCAGCAGATCTGGTTTCCTTTTGCTAGGAATTCAACCACCTGTCCAGGTAAAAGTATCAAGGCAGGAGAAGCTTGTGCCTTCCTTAGAATAACTAAACATGCCTGGAAGAGAAAAGCTTTCAAGATGGCATTAGAGAAGAAACACGGCCAAGAGCAGCAGTGGGGCTGCGGCATGGGTGGAAGGTGCCCGCACAGTCATAGAATCACAGAATGGTTTGTGTTGGAAAGGACCTTAAACATCATCTAGTTCCAACTCCTCTGCCATATGCAGGGACACATTCCACTAGCCCAGGCTGCTCTTTGCACCATCCAACCTGAACACTTCCAGGGATAGGGCATCCACAGCTTCTGTGGGCAACCTGTTCCAATGCCTCACCACCCTCACAGAGAATTTCTTCCTAACATCTGATCTTAAACTGTCCTCTTTCAGTTTAAAACCATTTCCCCTGCCTATATAAAAAGTCCTTCTCCCTCCTTTTCATTAGCCCCCTTAATATCTCACAAGCAGCAAAAATAGGTTGGATGGGGCCCCACTGTTCAGAGTACCATGAGGTGAGGTCAGTGGAGACCTCAAATGGGGGTGGATTCTTTATGAAATGGGCTGTAAGCCTGGAGAACTCCTTGCTAAAGGTGGTGTGGATGCAAGAAGTTTGTGTGGGATCAAAACACACTGGACTGGTACTTGGAAGAGAGATGCTGGGATTATCTGTTAAGCAGAAAAGCTCTCTCAGGTTAAGGTCTCTCCTTAAATGCAAATATTCAGGAAGTGGAAAAGCATTAGAAGGTCATATTAAATGTTTTAGCTTGTTCTTATTTTCCTAAGGGTACTTTTTACAGACCTAAACAGGGAGTGAATACAGATGGTCCAAGATAACCCTTGTTCTGAACCAACATGGCTCTTCTTCCGGAGACAGGAATCCAAGGCCTACAAGGGATGAAAAGAAACTCCTCCAAAGGATATCATGTGTAGTATGTAGTGACCCCAGAAAGTGCTGGAAGATTACTGAAGAAACAACAAATCTTCCATAAAGGGCTGGATTGTCAGTATAGAGCTGTGTTTATAAACCAATCTGAATTTGTTCTCTTCCATTCTGAGCTTTCCCGAGTTTAAAATTATTAGTGCCTTAGTTCCTGTTGTAATATAGCCTAGCTTTTGAGGCTTTAAGCTCTTTTGGGAATTTTGGGGGCAGGGGAGTCTCTTTTTCAGGAAGATGTATAGGCAAATATATCTGTAAATTCTGACCTTCAATCTCAGGGTGTATCCCACAGATTAGTGCTACGGGAATGGTGCTTCCAATCACCATTTTTAGCAGGTTAAACCTTCCAAGTTTATTTCCAAGGTGTGTAGCCACAAGAGACCAACTAGTTCAGCCATATTCACTGACAGAGGATCACAGGCATGGACTATCATATACAGAAATGACCAGTGAGCAACAGAGTGCAATTAATATCCCCCCTTAACATCTCCAAAACTTTGGCCCCAATTGTTGAAACTTGTTTTAGACCTGCAGATTGAGGTGAAGGGCAGGGAACCACAGCTGAGATGGTTGATTCCTTTGTGGTAGATATAAAATATGATGAAATTTAAATACAGCTTACTGCAGCCCATCACTGTAACAGTTCCCCAGCTGTGGGGTCAGGCCAGGACCTGTTTGTTAGGAGATGCCTGCTGGAGGCTGCTGACAAGTGTTTTCAGAAAATACATAAGCAACCCTACCCAGAATACAGTTTGTACCTTAAAGCATCCTCTTCAGGGAAACACCCATCAGCTCTAGCTCAATGAGCCTGCTGGGAATCCCTTTGGAGAACAGCTTTGCTCTAGGGTTCCTCTGCTCCTCTTTTCTTCTCCAGGAAGCATCAACAAGGGTGGGAATGTGCAGCACTACTGTCACATGGAGGGTTTTTCAGTGGGAATGGTTTAAGTCCATTTGCCTAAGGAGATCTTTGCAATCTGTGCTAGAGACTAATGTCTGCAATCTATCCTGGAGATAAGAGGGAATCAGTCTTTGCAGACTCCTGAATGAAGCTGTAGCTCAACGGCTCCAACCCCAAAAATATCAACTTAGGTTTACTCCTGTAGCCACCCTCTTTTTGTTCAGGCGACTAGACAAAAAAAATCTGTATCATTTTCTGCACCAACAATCTGTCTTTTTCCAAGATATATTACATACACTGTTCACAGAAAAGATGCAGATTTGTTGCTACTGTTTGTAATAAGAAAAGTTACAGGCAAACTTTTGATAATTATGAAATAAAGCACTATTCTAATTTAAATTTATGGGAGGGGGCAAGGAAAGACTTTTATAATTAGTAAGAACATTTGATTTTGAAGATTAATTGTAGAATATCATATGTGTTGTTGTCTAGACAGAAAGATCCTTTTAACTTAGGCTCTTTCTACCAGTCTGAAATGCAAGACATTTCCAGTGACAATCTACCTAATTCAAATAAAGCAAATGTTAGTTTTCCTGTATAATGTCAGACCATTATTATCTTTTCTCTCTGAAGAAACATCTGAAGGTCTGGCAGGAACACAATGACATCCAGAAGAATCTGCAAAGTGCTTTGAATATTAAAACAGGGCAAGGAACTGGGATCTGTACAGGGCACCTGCCTAATGGTTCTGCTGAAGATGCAGAATCCATACACGCACCTATCCATGGAATTGTGTAACTTCTTTTATTTTCTTTTCTAGTTTCATTTAGTCAGATCATAAAAAATTCTGTAGGAAAAAAATATCCCAGTGTATGACCGTGCAGAATGTGTCAGAACTGTGCAGAACTGGTGTCAGCCTGTGCAATACAAACAACAGAACAAAAAGCTGAAGAAAAATAACATTTCAAACAGAAACAGTCTTGATATACAGAGCATCAGTTTGGTGTGTTCCCAATGAGCTCATTGTCTAATAAACAAAGACACAACTAAGAATACAGAACTGGAAGGAACAAGCAGTGTCATCAAGTCTAACTTCTTGGAAGGGCAGGCAGGCTTTTGATAGATATCGGCTCAAAAAGAGTCTACAGAGAAGCTCTGCCTCTCAGTCCCATATACTCTTCCTAGTTGTGCAAACCCTAAAACCACCAAATACTCACAGAGGGAATCAAGGGCATGACCAATGTACTTGAACTTCACAGTTGAAAAAAAAATTAGGAATAAGAAGTAGTTTAGGTTTACTAGTGCTCTAGTAACAAATCACAGTTATTCAGCCTCGGTAAGGCTTGAAAAGGAAACTTTGGAAACAATAACCAGACACAGAACCCTGTAGTTATCAATGTGTAGATGTTTAGAAATAGCTGAAGTGAAATAGTATTTTATGTGGGAAAAAGATGAAGGGGCAATCAGCCTGGCAGATATTTAGCCCATGTGAGCTAAATCTTTTTTTCCTATTCTTTCTGTGAACATACAGACCCAACGGAAAGGGACACCCTCCTAACAGGCAGCACTAGTGTTGAGAACAAAAAGGAAATCTCCTTTCATCTAGATCAAAAGAGAATGTCTGAGCTGATCTGAACCACCCTTCTTACAAGTGGAAGGGTGCAGATATCCTCCAGATGACACAGCTGCCCAGGGAACACACACACACTCATGCTGTGAGCTACTGAAGCCTGTTACTGCAGGATCAAAACTCTCAGTCTCCTGCTGCCTTCTCAGAAATTTCATGCTGCTCAGGCCCATTCTGAGTCTGAGAAATAGGATTAAGGACATCCATTTGAAAGCAGAATGCAGAATGAAAAGTCAAGGAGAGCTCCCAGCTGACAAGACAAGACCAAAATGGGTTAGGTACCTCGAGACTTGTATCTTTTTTCCCTCCCACTGACTGCCTTTCCCCTTAGCCATGACCAGGCTGAAGTCCTCTGCAGTAGGGAAATGGAAGTTAATGTTATCCCACATGTTTCTGAGCTGCATTCCCAAACTGCAAGAGAAGCTGTAGCCCTCAACTCTCACCATGGGGCCACCCAGAACACATCAGGACTGGCCATGATATGGAACAGAACCTACAAATTCTTCCAGCCTGGATGTGCTTGTGCTCTACAAAGCTCTGCTGGAATCCACTAGCCCTGAATCTTTCTCCCAAGGCTGAAGCAGCAAGTGCCTGTTGCATTAGAGATAATTTTTTGTTGGGAGAGAGGGATGGCAAACAATCCTCATCTGCCTCTGAGCCCTATACAAATTCTGGAACAAATGCATATTTCATAAGCACTTAGACAATAAAAAATCACAGCTTAAAATAGGAAGAAACTGCTTGATGTAGCAGTAAGGACAAGTAGCTTATGTGGCTTTGTCAAGAATAAATTGTTTTGAACTGATCTAATCTCCACTTTCAGCAATGTAATGGGCTTTAAGAGTAAAGGAGAAGTTATTGTCTCAAATATTACCCTTACTAAGGTTTTGAAAAGGGTTGCATGTGACATTCTCATAAGTGAGCCCCAGCAGCCTGGTCTAGATGAGATTATGACTGATTGGGTGCAAAGCTGGTTTGATAACTTATCAGAAAGGTTATTGGTGGTGCTTTGTCAGAGTGGAAGGATGTAGAAATGGAGTTCAGCCAGGCCTCTTCTGGATCCAATCTTGGCATATGTTTTCATTAGTGAATTAGATGATAGAAAAGAGAGTATGGTTATTAAATTTTCAGATGGCATAAAGCTCAGAGGCATTGTAAGCAGAGGAAGACAGAGTTTGAATTCAGAATGATTTGGAAAAATTGCATAATGTGTTTGGGGTGAGAAAGGGGAAACTGAAATTCACCAGGGACAAGTGCAAGGCCATAAACTTCAGCTTATACAATACACCAATACCAAAATTTGCCAATAGCAGCTCTGTAGTATAATGTGATATCACAGCAGATGACAAGGTGAATTCCCTGTGAAAAAAGAGAAACCATCACCACAGAGGAATGAACAAACAGGGATATAACTTTCAAATGTGCAACAGTCCTTTCTTTGTCACTAGAAGGATTTAAGATGTCATGTTGTATTCAGTTTTGAATGTGAGTGCTCTGTAAAGGTGTGCAGCAACAGTCCAGAGGAGAAGGGGACTATCTGAGATGTGGAAAACATGGCCAGAGCAGAAAGACTAACAGGTTCAGTGTTTGTTTCACTTAAGTGAGTCTCATAAGCAGCTCTTCAACAAGCTTGTTATATCTATGTAAAAGGCTTATTGCAAACAGGAAAACAATAATGTTTTTTCTAAGTCTCTGGGGAATGGGAAGCAAAAACAAAAACAAAAAAAGCAGCTTTCATTACAAGAAGAAGCTTCAGTTTGAACTTTTCAACAGTGAGACTTGCAGAGTACTTGGAAGATTTCTTTTTAGGTGTAACTTTTTGCTAATGGCCTGACTTCAGCTGGATCAATACCTCTGATGTCAGAGTCAATGCATCCTGCTAAATGCAAGTCTTTATAAATTTCACGTACCAAATGACTGGATGTGGGATTACTTTGGGAATCTCAGCAGCACTGAGCTCCAGACTGGCTCTGTCTGAAGTCTGATAAAACTCAGTGAGTTCCAATACAAACTCTCAGTGTGGGTTATTCTATCTGAGCTTTGCTTGTGGCATCAGTCTCTTCCTTTCTTGCTCTTCTTTTGCTGCTTGAGCTGTTTAAAGAAAGTTTTTTGCAAGGCAGTGAGAAAGGCAAAACATTTTGTAGTTTCCCTAGGGTGGCAGAAAAATAGAAAACTTCTCAATGACTTCTGAGATCTTTAACAAACGTAAGAAATCCATGGTTTGGATGCAGTATTTATTTAAGCACCATTATCGACCTGTCTTTTGGTTCATGGGCAGAACACTCTGGGACATTAAAAACATTTTTGCATGACTTAAAGTGATGTTCATTAGATATGCTACTTACGCTTTCATTGCAATTCAATGTGCTGAATGATAAGGCCTTGCTTATGATAGATCACTTTGCTCCTCCTGTGGTACCACTGCCCAAGTGTTCCATTGAATCGGGTGCCTCTGAGAGTGACTGAACATATACAAACAATGATTATGAATTATCCCATGAATTCATGTCAGACCTGAGCCTCTTGCACTGACTCAGTGTTGCATCACTTGAAAATTGTCATTGCTGAAGTTGGACTGTTGAGTTCTGAGGTGAGGCTGCAGAGCCCAGAGGAAGAGAGAAAGGCAGGTGGAATTGGGGTCCATCCCGCTGGTGGGAACAGTGGACTCTCTCGATGGTGATGGCCTTTTCACCAACAATGTCACATTCACAAGCTCCCACTCTCCTTTTAGATATCAAATATGTTTCCAGCTTATGTAGGACAATACCTGCAGTGCCTTTTTATTTCTGGCAGTCTACAAAGTAGTGTTTCCTTAGATGTCCTCTAATATGCAATATATTTGACTGTTCAACCACAAGACTTTTCAAAGCCTTGGAGATCTGGTTGGTCCTAAAGTCCACTCAAAGTAAATTCCCAACCAGTCTTTCATTTGTGAGCCTGGAAATCTGCTGCTGACTCCAGCAGGCATGAGGAGAGCAGCAACTGGCTCTTCAATTTTGTTTTGCCAGCTAAGAGACTCCATCACTGGCCACAAGAGCCCTCTGATCAGTGAAACTTGGGGACCAATGCAATTTAAGCATTGCTTGTAGCCACTGAAAACTAAAAGCTGAATTTCCCATAAAGGCAAATCAAAGGACAAGTAAGTAAAAGGCGGCATTTAATCTTTTAGATTTATGGCAGCCATAGACTATAGACATATACTTTAAATATAAAAGGAGCCTTTGCAAGTTTGACATTGCATAAAACAAGGTGGAGTGTTATAGTCATACCATTGGTAGAGTGAGACTGTGAATATTACAGACTTTGGGTGGTACAGAATCTGCCATATCCTCAGGTGAACTCTCCAGCAATAAAAATATGCAGCTTATCTGTAGTCAGAACTTGTCCAGCTTGAGCTACCAGCCTGTGACGTGTTATGCATTTGTATGTTAAATTAAGGAGCCCTTTGCCCTTATATATATTATTTCCCAGAATTTCTCTTCGGAGCTTTTTTCACTCCCTGCTTTTACATTTCATTACTGCTCTGCTGCAAGAGTTCAAAGTTTTCAAACGAGGATCCTGTGTGATTCCAGAGGATGATGCTTTCTTACATTGTTCACAGTCCAGGACAGGGTAAGGGGAAATGCAAGCACAACTCCCCTCAATACCTAATGGCAGCTTTAAAAATTCCCTCCTCTCCCTCCTCCCTCTCATCCCTGAGTATGGATTAAATCCATGTCTTTTCACCAAGGGCCTATATCCTAGCAGTTTGCCATTCTCTGATATTAACTCTTAAAGTTTTAATGAGCACAAGCAAAAGAGGATGCTTAACAACAATACAGATAGTACAACAAATACAGGGTAAGTAGTCTGAGATCAGATTTTAATGCCATCTTAATGACAACACCAGGATCTACTTATTGCTCTAAGTAACTATACCACTAACACAGATGCCAGAACACTGCAGTGTATATGCACCATAGGGGTTTCCACCTTGGGAAGTGGGATTTTGGAAGCAATACCAGGACAAAGGGAATTCAAGAGGTGATAGACCTCTGGTGTATGGTGTCAGGACCTAATTTCTTCTATCTGAGTAACATATTCAGTCTCCTCAAGCAGCTTGATGGTATGGTCAAAATGACCTCACTTGCATTAATTTCACAGAATTTCTCTTGTTCCCAACAGACTGGAGAATTACTGGCACTGTTTATTAAAGATTACATTTTCTTGCATTCTTTAACCCACTTTTTAGCTCCATCACTCCCAGGAATGACAGGTGTGTTATTCAAAGATATGATTAGGCTTCAGAAATTATATTTCTGGGTTTTGAAGAGGATTAGTTACACGAAGCATGTGAAACCCAATCAGCCAAAAAAAAAGTGAAAGCACTGAGATGCTATATACTCCCCAAACAAGCTAAAGTCAGCTTGCTTTTCAGAAATCACTGGCCAAGAAGAAGCGGAAGGAAAAGGTAGCCAAAATTGGAAATGGAACCTCAATCCCAAACCCTGTGCAATGTAGAAGAAAAATGGCAAGATAGGATCTCAGGAGTTTGACATGGAATACAAGAAATTGTCCCTCTTGTGACAGATGCCCTGGAAGGATTTGGTGTGTTAGACACCAGCCTTGAAAAAAGACCACAGTTACTAAAATTTAATTCTCACACATCCAAAAAGAGGGTGATGACCTTGTCTTTTTTTGTGCCTTGCTGCTAGTACTGCCTTTAACCTCAAGTCCTTTACTAGGCAGGCTTTAGAAAGGCAGGATGATTGCACATATTGAATGGGGTGAGAGAAATGGGGAAACAGCAGAAATGATGGAGAAATAAGACCTGTTTGGGTCCAGAGAATGGATCATTGACAGGCACAGGAACAAGACCCCAGTCATTTAATGTATTTAATATTGCAATCTAGATACAGCCTCTGCCTGACCTGGCACCAGCTTCAGGATCTATTTCACACACAGTTCCAGATCTCCTCTGAAAAAACTCAAACTGCAAAGGACTTGCAGTTCATTGTCCTGCTCCTTCATCTCCAGTTTTCCACACTGCTGTAGAAAGAGCCAAGGGAACAAGGCACGATGGTCCCTTTACGCCTTTCTTTCCTATGTCACACATTTCAGAAATAATCAGCTCCAGGAAAACCAAACAAACTGGTGTGATGTAATTGTGTGCCCATTCTTGCCATGCAGATTTATCTCTGTGTAATATCCTAGTGAAATAATGAATCTGGTTACTGTGACACCAAAAAATCACAGCTGGTCTGAAATATTCACAGACGTTAGGGGCAGATGCAGAGGCAGAGCAATGTAAAAATCAGTTTGTGTTAAACATTATCTGGAATTGTGGTTATGTCATCCAGAAAAATTTCAGCATTGATTCAGATCTTGTGCTGATCTTTGCTATAAGGAGAAGAAAACGACTGAACAAGAGAATTAATGGTCTGCTTATCAGTGTCTCTAGCCCTTTCTCTCTCCCTTTTTCTGTGATTCCTGTAAGAACATGTTCAGCTCCCACAAGGCCTGACTCAGCCCCTCTTCTTTCCAGGAAAGACACAAAACTACAGCTTTCTCTATGTTGGCCAAAGAAGAACTAGGAAGCAAAGGAGTCAGAGGGCAAAGAAAAGCATTATAAAGAGATGAGAGGCTTTTGCTGAGAAAATAATGAAACACAAGTGTCAGAGGGAGTAGCCACAGAGAAAACACCCACAAACAGGAGAGGAGCTGAGGAGAGGTGGGAGGAAAATGTTAATGATAAAGGGGAAGAGAGAGCAAAATGAAACAGAAAGGAGTTTCAGCAGATTTCCATAATGTAACACTGATGAAGCCTTTTATGATTATAGACAGGGATTCTCAGAATGTTCCCTTACAGGAAGTTTGCATACTCATATTTTAATAACTCTGAACACTTTCCCAGACTCAGTAAAGTGGAAACTTTTCCTGCTAGTGTTGCATGCTCTAAATCTGGGCTATCGCTGTGCATCACCAAGCTCCAAGATGATGTATCACTGATGTCTGCTCTGTGGACTGACACATCAACTGAAGGTCCATGCTGCCTCCAGAGAGCATGACAGTCCTGTGCTGACACTGCTATTCAAGAGAAACAGACTAGGAAATACTGTATGTCCAGCCAAAGGAATGAAGACATTGTTTGCTTGATACCTTGTGGGACCTGGACACAGGTTGTTTTTTATCCAGAGCGAGATGGAGGCTTGAGCTGATTCAACCTGTGTGTTTGATGTGAAATTCCAGAGAAAATGTTGAGATTCTGGGCTACCTGAAGCAAAGCCAAATTTACAAGTCAGTATGACCTTAAACACTTCCAGAAATATCAGTTTGCACTTACTTCACGTCCAGAATCAAGTACCAACCCAGTGTGCAAACAAAGAGTAGGGATTATTGCTATTTACATACCACCAGTTGTTTACCTGACTCTATCCTCTCAGACCTGCTCATTTTCTCAGACTGGATGTTTGGCTGCAACATTTCCTGAGATAAGTCTATGCAACTACAAATAACAAAAACAATTACAGTTGTCCCTGGATGAGTTTTTGAAAGGTATACACTGTTCAATACTAGTGTCAAAAAAAAAAAAAAAAAAGACTGCCAGGGGAATCACCTTACAGCAGAGAGGAAGCTTTTGAGCTCCATAGAGTGATTTCACCAGACCTTTCTGTCTGAAACACATTTTGCTTGTGCAGAATAAATCCATCTCAGTCACTTTAAGAGAACTTACACCAGTGGTTTAGTCTCTCCAAATCCTATGAAGTGACAGGAAATAGTCTTTGATCCCTTCAGGGCCCCTGCTGCACACTTCGGGAGGAGGACTCTCCAGTGGATTCCCCTCGAAATTGCATGAGCAATAATTGCATCCCCAGTCAAGGTTCACCAGCTCCCCAAAGGCTGCAGGAAGGGACTGTAGATTGTTGTTTCCCAACCAAAGCGTGTGCAGATTCCTTAAAAGACAGACATCCTCAGGAAGGCTCTCCAGTGAGTTGAAGAGCAATAGCAATGTTTCCAGTTTCTGCAGATGCCGAATGCTGGAGGGGATTGTACCTATTTTATTGTCACTCACGTCCAGAAAGGTGAGGCTCCTCAGCCGACAGAGGGGTGCAGGCAGCTCAGTGAGGCCGTTGTTGGCCAGGTGGAGGCTGTGCAGCCTCTGGAGTTCCCCCATTTCTGCAGGCAGTGAGCTCAGGCTGTTGTTGCTCAGAGTGAGCCTCTCCAAGTGACTCAAAGTGCCAATTTCAGCAGGGATTTTCTTCAAGTTGTTGGAGTCCACGTAGAGGCAGGTGAGGTTCCTCAGGCGGCTGATCTCCTGAGGGAGCACCTCCATTCGGTACTTCAGGCAGCTCTCCCGTTCTGGGCTCATCTGCAGCACTTGCACTTGGTCCAAGCCAAAGACCTGTGTGGGAACTGACATCAGCTCTCTGCCCGAGATCTTGAGTTTCTTCTTCCCTTTGTACTTTGGATCACGTTCTGTAAGGTACCTCCAGAGTGGATCAGGACGTGGATGGGCACAAGAGAGAGAGGTGAGTGCATCCATGTCCCACCAAAACAGTGGTTGGTTGAATGGAGATAGTCAGTGACAATCCCTTGCATGACCCACTGGCAGCCTCTGAGGTTTTTGGGGGATCAAGGTCCTCCGTCAGCTTTTCGCTCTGTCAGGCACGTTACCAACACACATGCAGAGTGTTTGGGTTGCCCAGATACATCCCACTGAGTAAACACTTCGTGTTCTTGCACAATCAGGTGTTTCCTTTCCAGCTCACAGGCTGTGACGTGACCTCTCACAGCTGCAACCACTGAGCTGGTGGCAAATGTCTGTCAGTGAAACAGAAAGTGAAACACCAGCACTCTGCCTCTGCTTTCCAGCAAATGGGTTCAAATCTCTGCTTGTCTGTAGCTCCCTCCTTCTGGGAGCACCAAAGGTGCTGTTGTCCGAAGAATTCACATTGGTTGGTCCCAAGAGATTACAATGGGAGCAGCAAGGCAGAGAAGATAAAGTGCATTGTAAATGGAATAAGCATATGGCAAATGGAACAAGAAGAAAACAGTCATAGTTGGTGGTTGGGAATTTGGAACCATGAACATAGCGATAATCAGTTTGTGCCTTTAACATTCAACAAATATACTAAAGGGTTAGTTTTAAAATCTGGAAGTCCTTCTCTCTCCTGCTGTGTGAACCCCTGCACCATAAAGATACCATCTTTCTTATGCTGCACTTACTCTGGTATATTTAAAAGTAAATTTTTATTTCTTCCTGTCATAGCTTTTATAGAAGACGTGTAAAATATCAGGTTTATCCCAAGACACTCAGCACAGCATGTGATGTAGAGAGCAGGGCATTTTTCTGGAAGGAGAAAATTGTGGGTTTGAAGCTTCAGACTGAGAAAGCCAACCTCTTTTACTTCATCCTCTAATACGTTTTCAGCTAAAAAATGCTTAGGACAACCATTTCAAATGCTTCTCAAGGAGACATGTCTCCACAGCATCCCTCAGGTTATTAGAAGACAATGTGTTAAAGGTATGGCCTAAGCAGGTCTCCTGAGCCTTGTGAAGGGGGGGAGGACACCATCTTTGCTTTCCCAGCCTGCTCAGTTCTGATCTTCTTAGCCCAGGATGGTCCTGGGTTTGCTGGAACCTGTGTCCCAGCACCAGGGGAGTGTGTGGCTGAACAGCAGGGTGGTGAGTGCTAGTAGCTCTCTATTCAGATAATGTTGGCAAGAGGATTTGGGAATTATTGATCAACCCTCTGAATGTACATTCTAGGTTGCAGTGTTTTTTTAATTGTGTTTCACCCCAAACCACAGATTTTCAGACCTGCTACATACCAGCTGTCACCCTCAACTTGGATTCAGAGTGCAAATACAAAACCATATCGACATCAAGACCAGAAGTTCCTCCAGATAAATTTTCAGCATTTGTAAGAGAAAACTGTATCACTTGCCCAGTATCCAGCAGTGTGTGAGGCTGCTTTGGTATTATAGGTCCTGGGACAGAATCATAGAATCATAGAATGGTTTGGGTTGAATGGACCTTAAATACCATTTAGTTCCAACCCTTTTGTCATGGGCAGGGATGCCATCCACTAGATCAGGTTAGTCAGGGCCCCATCCAACCTGGCCTTAAACACTTCCAGGGGTAGATTTTACATGAAAAAGAGTCATCAGAACTCAAGAAAGTCTAATAATTTTTCATAAGCAAGAATGGGTACAATAACTTGGAGATATTTATACATCAGAGACGAATACAGCAGACAAGGAAAAGTGAGATTTTCACTTGCAGAGGAAAGTTGCTTACTGACAGATCTCACAAATAACCACAAAAATAAGACTCAGTGTTTAAACTCAATTCCCATCAAGAAAGTGCTGAAGAAGTTATTGAACTGACAGTAATTTCAGACTTGGATGAAAACCATCCCCCACACCGCTAAGGGGAAAAATGTGTTTCTAAGAACACATTGTCAAATACATCTGTCCTGTGAAATAAACCAAATTGCTGTGTGTGCTGCCTTCTGCTAAAACACACTTTTCTTTTCAAATCCAAACCTGGGTCTTTCAGACAGCATGTCATGCAGAGTCAAAACTGTGGTCAAAAACAAGGTTTTGTGATGTTTGGTACTGTCCTCTTGTTGCAATTTCTCACACCTGGAGTTTGACCCTGGGTTTTCTTTTACCAAGGTGTCAGGTTCTTCTCTGTTCCATCTTGCAGGACATCCCTCTTCCTGATGATGATAGCTAGCTCATCAGGAACGTCAGAGTATGATTAATGTCCCTCTGTCAGACTGTTCCCTTGTGCTTTCTACATAAAGTTCATGATACAAAATGTAAAGTAAGAAAAAGGCCATATTTTCAACACATAATCCCCTGCAGACCCAGCAGGATATTCTCATTCTCAGTTCAGACAAACTACCACAACAATTCTGCCAGCATCAATATTGTTGAGTCAAGCCACACAAGGTATTCAGATGTTAGCCCTTATGACAAAAATCTGCTTTGTCAAGCAAATACAAAAACCAGTTTCCTCTTCATCATATCTTCATGTTTTTCTAATTGGTTGTTCCAATTTCACATGTCAGAAAACAAAAATCTATGTTTGTGACTTCCAGGTTTAAGCCAAATCAATGAAGCTAAGCATTTACAAAGGTGTTGAAAGAAGAATACAGACCCTGATGGACCCTTATTGCCCTAAAGACCTCAGATACCAAAATCAGCATGTAGGAAGCAATGGGGTGGCTGATAAACAGACTCCTTCCCCAGCAAAGCTGGCTGTGCAGAACCAGCAGCAAGGAGGACTCCTCATGGTCTCTCGTGGATGCTCACCCCTGTACAGGGCTGCAGACTGGGGCAGGAGCCTGCCTTCAATTCCAGATTGGCTCTCTCCCTATGCTGCTCCTCCTCCCATGTCATGGAGTGGCCACCATCAGCACTGGACTCCAGCTCACAGAGGCTGAAAGCGGTGGTAGTAAATTTTTTTCAGTCTATGTTGTTACTGTTGAGTTAGTGCAGTCATTTTAAGAAAATTTTGATGTCACAAAGACAGTACGAGTTCATGCCATAGCTTTGTCCCTCTCCCCCTAAGGTGCCAGGCTGCTACTCACATATCATCATCTGTGACATGTATATCCCCACATCAACTCAGTGGGAATGTGAGTCAGTGATGGTGGAAGAGAAAGACCAGAAGATCCTTTTTCCATGGAGAACTAGTTAGTGCAGGCAACACAGCTCAGAATGCTGCTGAATACTTCAGGATGAGCTGAATTGATCTCCAGGCTCTATTGCTCTCATTGGAGCCATCAAATCGCAGGTGCCATGGCTTGACTCCTTGAAGTTCAGGAGTTGAACCTTGATGGTCTTTGTGGATCCCTTCCAACTCAAGATATGCTATGATTCTATGTTCTATGACTCTGAATCTCACTGTGAGAGACTGAGCATGGGATTCAGGTACTCAGACATCATTTGATGTGATATATAATCTCCTCTGGGGTCACCAACTGAAGCTCTGAAAGGCATTCCTAGGCCCAACATCACCCCTGACAGTCCCTGTCAGTCTCTCTGGTCCCAAGACACTGTGGATGGTGATACCCAGCCATGCATAAGCATCAAGTTCTGCTTCAGAAACTGCCAAAATGCAATCTGTAACAGGGTAGAGCTTGGCCAGTTTCCACAGTAAAAGACTGAGCCATCAATAAACTCTACTTTAGGGTATTTTTAAATATAAATATAAGATAAAATATCTTTTTTTTTTAATTGCCCTGACTGTAAAATCTGTGCTCATCTCTCAAGTTTTGTGATCAGAGCACAGAATTGGGACTTAGCTGCTACAGCATTTTTATTCTCTCTCTGCAAAAAAACCCAACCAACAAACACAGGCATTTGATACAGCTTCCTAGAAGCAGCAAATTCAAAACTGTTTAGAAAACGAGTAGAAAATGTTAAAAAATTTAACGCTAAAAAAATATTTTCCTCAAATGAACCTGTTACTTTGTTCTTTGTAATTTATTTATTTGACAGACAAAAAGTTGAACAAAATAATGGTCTGTTTGCTGTAATTCCAATAATTTGCACATGATATTAAAAAAAAAAAAAAGACCAGCTGACAGTGGCACCATAAATTCCACAGATATCTTTCACAAATGTAAAAAATATATTGTATGTCTTTCTGATGCAGTTTTAACAGTACGTTCTCTTTTACCACAGGACCAAAACAAAATCCAGCAAAAAGTCAGCGTATTCCCAGGTTTAAACCTGAGACTCAGAGAACAGACTTTATGGTGACTTACCAATCACTCGGATGCAGAGACAGGAACACTGAGATGCCAAAGACACAGCTTTCCCTTATTCAAGGGCAGTTAGGAGAGAGCCATCCGCACTGTCTCTGCCCTACCTGCCACCTCCTGACTGTATGGTCACCTTGCATAGTGCTGGACAGACCATACACACACCATCACCTGCTCAGACACAGAGGCATCTGCATTTTATGAAGGGCAGCTTCTGACCATGCCTAGGGCTGTACTTGAAGGTTTACAGGCTGCCCAGATGGTAGAACCTAATCTGGAAAGTAATCTCAGGCCACCTTTCCAAAGATTGCAAATACACAAAAAATGACAGGCAAGAACTGTGGCAGTTTTCAAAATCTTATAAATACAGCCTTCTTTCTTATCTGTCACTGCAGGTGACTTTTTTAGGCACATTCACACAGGGATTGCTTCTGTAAGAGGTGGCAGCTATAGAAACCTCCTTTTGATGACTATACCCTGAAAACTGGGTGGCTATAAACATGAATCTGATCTGGGTCTGAAGCTCATGTCTCATGCTCTGCTCACTAGCAACAGATTCTACTTAGTAAATGTCATTTAACTGGCTGGAGAGAAAACAAGATTTAAGAAAAAGCAAGGAAACGGCTCACACTGAATTCGGGGCACAGAGACAATCTGGGGTGTCTCCAGGAACAGACCAAACCGAATATGCTAGGGAATATGCTGGAGCAAAGGGAATTAGGCTGAGTCCCCTCTTATTGGCAGAGAATTTGCAGAGACATAGTCTGTGCCTAACCCATGCAGATGTGTGTCCCTTGTACTCCTAATACAGGCTCTTGAAAATGGATCCAACAGACATTCAACCAAAAAGAGTTATCAAGAAAACCTTTAGATCTCCTTCAACTGGATGCCACTGCACTATCTCATCTACTAGGGGTTGCACTAGATGATCCTTAAATGTCTCTTCCAATCCAAATTATTCTGAGATTATAAGATCTCAGAGGAGTTAAAGACTGAAATTTAACATCATTGTGTATATTCCCTTCTCATGGCGCACTAGAATGTATTGAAGTCTACACTATGCATGGCCCATGCAGACACACATGATGAGAGAGATTCTGTAGTCTAAGGAGTCATTGTCATGACAGGAACTAAATGTCACATTACCATGGCCCAGTTAACATGTTTGATATCCACAACACCTACTCATTGCCCTCATATCTACCTAAAATGATGCCTTATCTCATGCTGGGAGGTGTGTCTTGAGTAGGTGTCTCTTGTCTTTTGCCTCACCACGGATGGAGGGATGAAATATCACTCAGCCTGGACTAGGAAAAATGTTCCTGTTAAATATGTGATCAACATGTTTGCTTAATACTAAAATACAGCAAGCTGACCCAAGATGCAGTACAGTAACTGATATACCATTGAGAGTTACTTAAAAGCAGTAAGCTTTTCACTTCATGTTATTTTCACTTTGATTGGTCTTTCCAGAGCAAGAAACACAGTAAAATCAAATCAAAGAGTTTATTTGCATAGAAAATAGCAAAAATAGCACCACTGAGAGCTACACAGTAAAGACTTTGTTTAACCCTGCCATTTGAACATGTTATTTAATTTCATTTTTCAGTAACGCAGAGACAAATTTTATCTGCTACTGGGTGAGAAAAGTTCCAAGGCTGGCAAATGATTTTCTCCGGGCTTTAGCCTCAGGGTCTGATTCTGGGCTGGTTATAGACAGCTGTGGCTTCTGCTTGGGTTAGCCAGTTTGGAAGCACCACGCCATATGGTGGATGTGTCAGCAGGGCAGGGTGCCTCTTTTCTGTCTCCAAAAGAGCAGATGAAATTCCCAAACACATTCAGCACTTAGTGCCTGTGTCAGCTCCATTACTCCAATCTCTTACTACAAACTGCTTTGTGCAGAAGGGGGTTGAGAATGCAGCTGCTGTGCTGGCTGGTACACACATCCAAGGCCTGATCACTTCTCAGATCTGCACTTTGTGGGTGGGCATATCTTGGTCAGATTGTTTATCTCAAAAATTACCTGTTGTGAAGGTCTTTTCAGACTCCATGCCCTCTTTACTCTGTCTTTGAATTTTCAGGTTTTGGCAATCAGCTGATAGGAAGAAAGGGACAGTGTCTTACTTGTTGCTTTCACCCTCAAACATTATTTTCTCCATCTTTCTGCACAACTCTGTGCTCTTACCCTTTTGTCAGAGATCCACATCCTCCTAGACCATCTCGCAACTACTCACCCACCCTCTAAATAACACAACTTGCCAAGTCATTGTTACAGTGGATAAGCCAAAACAGTGAAGTTGGGCCACAATTGGCTTCCAGAGATTTTTGATACAAGGGGACTTTCTATGCTGCTATGGTTGATTTTTGGGAGAAGTGGTAAGGAGCTATGCATGAACTGACAATGCACATGGGATTTGGCATCCCTGAGCTGACAGAGGACAGGTTGAAGACATTTGCAGAGGCATCTCACTGACAGAGGGAGGTAAGCTCCATTTGTTTGAACCAAGCTCTCTGAGTAGAGAAATTTTTGCACAGAGAATAGCAACGAGGTCTAGATCATCTCTGTGACCTCTTCAGGCCCTTACTATGAGATCCCACATGATTCCATAAAAAATAGCTCCTATAAGATATAGATTCACTTATTGGCAGAAAAACATTAAATTTAACAGGCATCTGGAAAGCACATGCTGGCTGTTCAAAACTGCCTGTCCATTGTGAGTTGGATGTACCGCAGACCTCCCTTCCAGTTTGGCATGGCTTTATCTTCCTCCCCTCCATGTGCATGGCAGATAGCACCAACAATCCTGTGATCAGCCTGTGTCCCACAGTTAATGCCGCAGGCTGCAGGATTTGATTTCAGTTTAAAGGGTGAGGGATAAAGCTTTGGAAAGAATTAATCAGATAACAGACAAAAAAATTGGCATTGGAATGGTTTTGCATAAACAGCTACACAATGCATTGATATTTATGCTCTTCAAAAGAGGAAAAAAACCCACTTATTGGTAATGTTTTAATATGCCCTGATGTTAAACAAAAATAAGTTCACATATCACATCAAAGATAATAATAACAATAATAATAATTATAATTCATAAAAATAATCTGACCGACCGGCAGCATTTGTTGGCTTTAGAAGGCCTCCCATGGAAGAAACACAGTTGAAGACATCTGAGAGCTCTTGGCAGGTGTGAGGAATTCAAGTTTTAAAAACAAGTCTGGGGGTGCTCATTGCATCCTAGGGCCCTTTGACATTGCTGGGTCGGGCAGCCAGGCTTGCATAGTAAGCACACTGAGTGGGGTCACACTGCCCATTAGCTCCTGGAGGTCCCTGTGGACCTGCAGGACCAGGCACACCAGCTTCACCTTGAGGGCCAGGTGGTCCTGGCATCCCGTCTTTGGCATAACCAGGCTCCCCTGGGAGGCCTAAAATAGAAAAAAAATGCCCTTGGTGAGTGACACCCTCAGGGTGCAGTACTCAGCAGTGTAACATGACAGGACATGGTTTTGCTGCCAAACTGGGATGCAGACATCAGCTTCCACAGATTTGGGGTTTGGCTAGGATGTATCTCAAGGATATGACCAGTGTGTCTCCTCTGGAAGAAAGATTCCCATTCCCTACGGCATCCCTGGGATGTACCATTTTGCTATCACTTCTCTTCCTCTGTTATCATGCTGAACCAGTGAAACAGCAGGAGACAACTAATGACATACAGTCCTCCCAGAGAGGAGGTGAGGATGGAAATGATGGAGGCAAGAGCCAGCTTGGGGAGATAACTCAGTTGTTTGAAGCATTGTTATTTATTATTTGAAGGCAATGCAGGTCCAGTATGCCAAACAAAGACCGTGGGGTTATGAAGGCTTCCTGTAGTTTCTTCCCCAAGAAAGCAGGGTCAAGGCAAAATTGATTTACAACTCCTAATACCAGACAGCAAACAAACTATGTTTGCTGCTGCTTTGTCAGTAACAATAAAACGGAAGCTGTATGCCCAAGGCACAGGTGTTCAATACGACCTTTTATAACATCTGAAGCTGCCTGACTCTGTAGGTCCAGCTTGGAGACAACAAGACTCTGACAAGGACAGAGAAGACACTTCACAGTGTATCTTAATAATTAAAGCTTCACTTTGGATTTGACCCAAAGGTCAGTTAACTTAACTACAACTGAGCTAGATCATTATACCTGCCCATCAGGCTGAAGAAACAAATGTGGCCAGATATAATGCTAGTGATACAGTTCTTCTCTTTGAGACTTTCTACAGAAATCGTGTATGCTGTTATTGTCTAATAACACACCTGGAATTCCTGGAGGACCTATTTCCCCTCGTTGGCCAATGCCAGTGTCTCCTTTATCACCCTTTTCTCCTCTTTCCCCTGTAGAGA
The DNA here is from genome assembly GCA_013390005.1 of Calyptomena viridis. Classification (NCBI taxonomy): domain Eukaryota; kingdom Metazoa; phylum Chordata; class Aves; order Passeriformes; family Eurylaimidae; genus Calyptomena; species Calyptomena viridis. The sequence goes on from WEIV01008272.1 coordinate 29,755, forward strand.
AGGACAGACAAATAATGAACTGATGAACATGGTCTGCAGAACTAAAGAATACTACTATAGGTTTTTCATTCACACTGAAGTAAATATATTTGGTAAAAATAGTTCCTAATTGTGACCAATCCTCTGAGACGGGACATTAAGAAGGAATGAAGACTTACCCCACTCCAGCTCTGGCCAGAGGTAGAACATACCAGTGATTGTTGATCATATTCAACACCTCTAGTTCAACAGACTAAGATCACTTCTAACACTTGTATTTTGGAGACTACTCACATCCTACTAGAAGGAGTAGTGGATGCCAAAGTGGAGTGGACAAATCCTTTTATGGACTCCCCCAACACATCAAGTTTCACTCACCTTTGGGACCAACTGGTCCAGGTGGCCCTTCAGACCCAGTCTGTCCAGGCCGTCCAGGCTCTCCCGGAGCGCCAGTTCTTCCTGGGAGTCCTTCCTTCCCAGGGGGACCAGGAGGTCCTGGTCTGCCATGGGATGCTTTTACCTGTGCAGGCTGTATCTGAGCCAGGAGATAGGTTAACTTTGCTGTGAAGAGAGGGAAATGGGTTTGTTAGACTAGAAGGACGATGCTCCAAGAGATGGAGACTTGAGAACCAGGGGCCCAGTAAAGTACAAATATTGCCACAGATCAATTTTCCAGGGCCACCCACTTGTCCCCACACAGTCCTTACCCATGATTGTGCCTCCCCGATCCTCTCTAAGATATTTAAATTTCATTTCTCAGTAACTTCAATTTCTCCTAAATTTCCTACTTCATCATAAACTTTTCCCTCATCCTCTGCTGCTTGTCCTCCAATGATCTGAAGTGTCTCTCCATTTTGCTGTGTAGCCTGTGGATTTCTGATAAACTGGGATCACTGCTGCTCTGAAAACAAGAGTGTTTTCCCACTGCTTCTGTTACACAGAGTGAAATGCTGCATGGTTGGTCTCTAGGGAGAAAGCTTACTTTTCTTATTCTGGGCTGTTATACAAGTACAGTTAAAGCTGATGTATTGATCTCTGGCTGTGGAGTCGGAAGCTGTAACTAAGCTCCCTGCAACACCATATTCTGCTATTTCCAAGCAGACACATTGCTTGCCACTTCAATGCTAAGATCCTGAACAACTGTGCTGGTTTTGGCTGGGGTAATTTTCTTCACAGTGGCTGGTATGGGGCATTGTTTCGGATTCGTGCTGAACACAGGCTTGATACTACAGAGATGTTTCTGTTATTTCTGAGCAGGGCTTACACAGAGCCAAGGCATTTTCTGCTTTTAGTACTGCCACACTGATGAGGAAGTTGAGGGTACATGGAAAGCTGGGAAGAGGCAGAGCCAGGACAGGTGAGTCCAACTGACCAAAGGAATATTCCAGACCATATGACGTGGTGCTTAGTATATAAAGTGGGGGAAAGACGGAGGGTGTTTAGAATGATGGCGTTTATCTTCCCAAGTAACTGTTACGTGTGATGGGGTCTTGTTCTCCAGGAAGTGGTTGAACACCTGCCTGCCCATTAGAAGCAGTGAATTAATTCTTTGTTCTGTTTTGCTTGTGTGTGTGTGTTGCTATCATTTTTCCTATTAAACTCTCTTTATCTCAACCCACAAGTTTTACAACTTTTACCCTTTCAGTTCTCTCCCCGATCCCACTGGTGGGGGAGTGAGTGACTGAATAGTGCTTGGTTGCTGTCTGGGATTACGCCATGAAAACAAGAGTTTTCTATCTTCTCTTCACTGATCTTGAGTGCTTTTAGATTGGTGTGGATATTGAAGACTGAGAGCGTGTAAACAAAATTTGTGAAATAAATCACTACATTGAACTGTGATCTTTAGCATGGAGGAAAATGCCTGCAGCTATGTGTCAGCTGCTTCAAGACTTGTGTGAGAAGCACTACAGCTCTGCACCTCACTGTTGATGGGTTCAATAGTGGTCTGCAATTCATGTACTTTAAGAGAAACAGCAGCCTACACCCACTCCAGCCCCTCTTCTTGTACCAATGAGTATCAAATGTCACAGGTAGAAATCAGGAACATTTCTTCTCCAGCTGGGACCTCCAAAGAAACTTTATGTCCTACTCTAATTACTTTCTGTGCTATTGCCAGACACAACAAAGCTTGGGGAATGGTAAAGCACATTTCATTTTATACATTCCTCCTTCCAGGCAAGCTTGTTGCAATATTAGCTTCCATAAGGAGGAGAATTTCAGATGCCAGCACAGCTATGGAAAGCATCTTTTATACTCTCAAATACAACTTCTGGCTTCCAGGAACAGAATACTTACCATCTAGCTGCTTGGCTAACTCCTCTTGGATGAGCCTTCTCAAAGTCTCTAGAGATGGGGGTTCCCCCTAAAAGTCAAAATCAGAGCAATGAGACATGATAATCACAGCCAGGGGATCAGACAGTGATAGGACAAAAGGGAACAATTTTAAAGTAAAAGACAAAAGATTAAGATTAGACGTTAGGAAGAAATTTACTGTGAGGGTGGTGAGGCACTGCAACAGGTTACCCAGAGAAGGTGTGGATGTCTCATCCCTGGAAGTGTTCAAGGGCAAGTTGGGTGAAATTTGAAGCAACCTGATCTAGTAGGTGGCATCCCTGCCCATGGTGGGGGGTGGGGGTTGGAACTAGATGATCTTTAAGGTCCTTTCCAACCCAAAACATTCTGTGGTTTTATGATATGCAAACTATACACTCCACAAAGGGTTTAGCAAGTGGCATTTCATCACCCACAGCACACACAGGGCTGCAGGGTCTGCCTGAAAGAAGAATGTAAAAAGACTCAAAACAGAATGACAGGATCAGTTAGGTTGGAAAAGACATCTGAGATCATAGAGTTCCACTTTTGATTGATCATCCTCATGTCAACTAGACCATGGCACTAAGTGCCACATTCAGGCTTTCTGTAAATACCTCCAGGGACAGTGACTCCACAGCCTCGCTGGGCAGCCCATTCCAGTATCTAACCATCCTTTCTGTGAAGAAATTCTTCCTAATGTCCAACCTAAACCTCCCCTGGCACAACTTAACACTGTGTCCTCTTGTCCTGTCACTAGTTCCCTGGGAGAAAAGACCAACCCTCACCTGGCTACAACGTCCTTTCAGGGGGTTGTAGAGAGTGATAACATCTCTCCTGAGCCTCCTTTCTCCACGCTAAGCGATCCAAGCTGCCTCAGCTGATTCTCATAGGACTTGTGCTCCACACCCTTCACCAGCTTCTTTGACCTTCTCTGGACCTGCTCCAGCAGCTCAATGTTCTTCCTGAATGGAGTGGCCCAGAACTGGACACAGGAATCAATGTCCAGCCTCAACAATGTAAAGTACAGTGGAAGAATGACTTTCCTAGTCCTTCTGGCCACACTATTTCTGATACAGCCCAGGATCCCATTGGTCTCCTTGCCCACCTGGGCACATGCTGGCTCATGTTCAGCCACTCTCGATCAGAACCTATAGGTCCTTTTCTGCTGGGTCACTTTCCAGCCACTCTGGCCCTGGCCTGTATCACTGCAGGGGGTTGTTGTGGCCAAAGTGCAGGACTCAGCACTTGGTCTTGTTGAACCTCACGCTGTGGCCCATCTATCCAACCTGTCCAGATCCCTCTGCAGAGCCTTCCTACCCTCCAGACTGACACTCAAAATGGTGTCATCTGAGACCAATTTTGAATCAATCCCCTCATTCGGATCACCAATAAAGAAATTAAACGGGACTGCGCCCAACACTGATCCCTGGGGGACACCACTAGTGACCNCACCCAACAGTGATCCCCGGGGGACACCACTAGTGACCAGACACAACCGGATGCAGCACCATTCCCCACCATTCTCTGGGCCCAGCCATCCAGCCACTTCCTAACCCAGCACAGAGTGCACCTGTCCAAGCCACGGGCTAACAGCTTTTCCAGGAGTGTGCTACGTGAGACACTGTCAAAGTCATCCACAATTGCCAACCTGCTGGAAAACCATGAGCTCAACAGTGTAAGCAGGAAGTCTGATCTGAGGACATAGTTGGAAAAATGTTCCCATCTTCCTAGAGAAAAATCCGCTTCCTATACACTCACAGGACAAGCAGCAGAAATCAAATCAAGACACAGCCTCTGCCCCACCAGATCACAGTGGAGATCCCACCTCCTTTCTCATCATGGCATGTTTTCACACAGAGAGGCCCCAGGGTAGGAATGGTGGGTATCTGCGCTTGCTAAAAACACTCATGCACTAAAAACACTGGATGCATCACATGCCAACAGGCCTTATCTCAGGAAACAGAAGCCAGTTTATGCATATACCTATTCTTCCAAACCAGTACAAGGTTCTGCCTGATTTCAGGCTGTTGAAGGGAGACAGGGGATGTGGCTTCCTAGCCTTGGCCACCTACACAGCCCCCAAGGCACAGTATCTTTTATCCCTTCTCTCAGCTCTTTTGTGTGATGTTGCTGTTGTACATCTGTAATAGCTGTCAAAACTCAAAGTGATGAGAACAACAACTCTGGTTGATGGAACTGAAAAAATGATGAAAAGATTTTTGGTAGGTGGAAGGAGAGTTTTTTAGGTTGTGGCTTTCCAAGTAAATTAAAAAAAAAATAGGTTTTACAGTAACCAGTCTTGTCTTTGCATAAACTCAAAAGAAAAAATGTGACTATATTTAAAAAAGAAATCATCTTCATGCAGCAAGATCAAATGCTTTCCTTCGTAAATCAGAAAGTGAGATGTTTCACTTGAAATACACTTTACTTTTTTTTTTGGCTAAAATCATTCTTTGAATTCTGTCAGTTTTGAAAATGTTTCTGGTCAACCTAAAGATTGCATTCTTTTGTGTATGAGCTACTTGCATTAACTGCTTTTCCTGTGTACTTTTAACATACAAAGATGCAGTTTGTGTTCCCTATGTTTATGAAGAACTAGTGAGCTCTTCTGAGCCAGAAGTTACTGTTCATTAAAAAAAAAAAGGTATTTTATTAAATACCTAAGTGACATTTCAATTTTAATCAATAACATTGATTAAAAGAGTTGGTCTATTTGCTGCCTCCTTCCCATAACAAATTTTGCATGAGAAAAAGATGTGTTCATTGGTGACAAAAGAAACAATTTTGTCATTAAGTAGTAACAATTTATTATGGTTCTTAGTGAATATCCCAGTAAGTAAACACAATTGCAGAGCATATTTTGAAGGCTTACAAATTATCTTTTCAAGTTTTAACCCTAGTAGTTTCATTAAGTCTCCATAATCATCACTTGATTTCATTGAATGTCTGTATTGTTGAGAGACACAAAGAAATGCTTTGTTTAAAATTTATTCAGCTTTTACATCAGAGATTATTTCACTGTTTATTCTCTTCTGAGGTGATCTCAAATTCATCCTCAGGTTGGGCATAGTGGCAGTTTTTCTCATTCTGGTACATGCACCACCCTCAGACATTCTCAGGAGAGAGATTGTTTCCCGTTAGGGGGAAAAAAAGGGGAGAGAATATTAAACAAAAATAGTATTTCATGAATTCTGATGAGCTGACTCCAGGATTTCCAGGAATAGAGCAGTGACCTTTCTGCAGCTCAGCATTTTGTCTCTCATAACAACCAGCAGCAGAGGAAAGCATTAGTCCTCCATATAAAATGCTACACATTATTGCTCTTAGAGAAAGAATTCTTTTCAGACTCCAGTACCACACCATAATCACAGGAGCTGATTTAGGCATTTAGGAGTAAAATTTTGTCAGTAGCTGACCACTTTGGCTGCGGGTCTGGATTGCTCAGCTCCCCTGAAGTGCAATTCAACACCCCCACAACCCTTCCCCATTGGGTTTTGAGCAATGTGATCCAGTGGAAGGTGTCCCTGCCCATGGCAGGGGGTTGGAATTACATGGTCTTTAAGGTCCCTTCCAATCCAAACCATTCTATATTTCTATGATTCTCTGAGATGTGCTATAGCTCTCCTTTATGTGTATCAAGAGATAAAAGTGCTGCCTCCCCTTATAACACACTCTTGCTCTACCTTCTGGCAGCCTCAGTGTAACCTGAGGTACTTTTCTGATCACACATTGTGGCAGTAAAATCACCATACAAAGCCCTTCTCTGGCAATCTTACCCTTGGTCCTGGGAATCCTGGCTGTCCCGGAGGACCAGGAGGTCCAACTTGCCCAGTGTCTCCTGGGGGTCCATGGGGACCCATCAGTCCTGGATGGCCCTTATGACCAGGTATCCCAGGATCACCCGGAGGGCCCTTTTCTCCTTGAGGACCTTTTTCACCTTTGATGCCAGGCTCGCCCTAAGTGAAAAGAGCGACATTACAACCACAAAATAAAAGGCAAAATTCTGATTTCAAAACACAGAGAAACACTAAGACCTGAGCTGGCAAAGTTACTGAATACAACATCTGGTGCACTACAAATGATCTACAAATTATTAGTGATGGAGAATGATTAAAAAGAGAGCTTGGAGAGTGGGAAGCACGGGCCATGTTTCACTCTTGAATGACCCCTACCCCCAGTCCCTAACTCAAAATAGCTCTCTTTATTTCAACATAATGAAATAGCTAATAATATTCTCCAACCTACCCTCTCTCCTTTGGAGCCAATTTCACCCTGTTTCCCCGGTGCACCCTGCAGCAAAATAAAGGTAAACATAAAAGAGCTATCCATAATAACAGTAAATAATAAAACACATACCTTCACAATGATTCTCGTGAGCTGAGGAAAAGTTATTTCCCTGATGGTCCCACAGTTTCTTGAGAGCTCCACACTTGCTCTCAATTATCAACAATCCAAGAAAAAAAGAAGCATGACAAGCAGGTCTCAGGAGGTGATCCTCCCCCTCTACTCTACTCTGGTGAGACCCCACCTGGAGTAGTGTGTCCAGCTCTGCTACCATCAACACAAGAAGGATGTGAACTTGTTTGGAGCAAGTCCAGAGGAAGCCACAAAGATGTTCAGAGTGCTGGAGCACCTCTGCTATGGAGATAGGCTGAGAGACCTGGGGGTGTTCAGTCTGGAGAAGAGAAGGTTCTGGGACGGTTTAAAAGAAATAAGAGGGACAAACTTTTTATCAGGACTATAGTGATAGGACAAGGAGTAATGGCATGTAGGATATCAGGAAGAAATTCTTCACTATGAGGGTAGTGAGGCACCAAAACAGGTTGCCCAGGAAGTTGTGGATGCCCCATCTCTGGAGTTGTTCACGGTCAGGTTGGATGGCATTCTGAGCAACCTGGTCTAGTGGAAGGTGTCCCCACCTGTGGTATGGAGGGGTGGAACAAGATGATCTTTAAGATCTCTCCCAACCCAAAGTATTGTATGAAAAAAAGCAAGTTGTTGAGATCCAGGTGCCATCCTTGATGTTTTTTCCCAAGACACCAGCTCTACTTTGAAACAACTGGGAATTTAACTTACCTCTTTTCCAGGAGGACCTTTCTCTCCTGGTTCTCCCTAAGACACACAGAAAGTGAATTTAGCACCACAGTGGAATGAGTTGGAAGAAAGACTCTAACTAATAACCTTAAGCCTTGCTTTCAGTTAAGACCACAAGTTTTTTACACAGCAGCAGGTTTGGATTGATTTATCCTTAACATACTGCTATTAGTCATGTCTGGAAAGACACTTTTTTAGTAATGTTGATCCCATGTAAATGTAAATAACAGGAAATAATTTCTAACAAACCAGCTGAGAGCAGGACAGATGTTTCACTGAAAGTGTACCTATCTTTTTTTTTCCTCCTTTTTCTTACCAATACAAAGCTTCACACACTTTATAAGGTCTGGTTTACCTTAACCAGCACCATTGTCATACCCATAACATTCTGAAGATGTAAGTCAAGTAAATTCTGTAGGTAGAAGTACCATCTTGTATTATACCAGCTGAAATAACAAATGCAGAGTCAATGATAAAGGAAGTTCAAGTCTGAAAGCTTGTCTATCTTTCAGAACTATATTGAATAATCTTAATTTGAACAGACACTCTATTTGATTTTTGCTATATATTTTTCAAATTTTTTCTCTGCATTTATAAAGTGATAATTAGACAACACAGTTTGTATTTTCACATTTCAATGAAAAAAAAGTCACTGCAGTCCTGAAGTGCAGATAAAGCAAAGCAAACACTAAACTAGTTATTGCTGAAATTCTGCCCACTTACCCATATCATGCATGAAAAGAAAGATTCCTTTTTGTAGTCCATTTACAACCAACACCCATGATCATATCTATAACATGTGCATGGAGGTGGTATTTTCCCCCTAACCTGGAAACAACATCTTGGGAAGTGCAAGCATCTCTACACATATCCATGAGTTATGGAACTAATCACAGATGTGTGATCACATCCACTCCTAATTAGGCAGCATCAGACTCTCTCTGGTATTCCTTAGGGCCACTTCAGTTTTAAATGGCCACCATGTTTGCTGCTTTAAATTAGTTTTCGAGAGAAATATTTCCTTCTCCTCTTTTCATCATGAAACTTGATTTCAAAATGTAAAATAAAATAATATATAAAAACATACAGAAGGAAGAAAGAATCATACTGTGAAAGATTCAGCTCTGCTGGAGTCACATGAAAACCCTTTGAATTTCATTTTTTTTATCACAACAGATCTAGAAACATAAATATGCATGTGCATAGGTATTATTTTAGACAATTTTGGGAGATATATGAATGCTTTAATTGCAATTTACCTCTGTTGCTGGCAACAAGAATTTCTCTCAGAACAGCAAATACCATAAATACCTGTATTATTAGCAGCACTTACAGTTTCCCTATTTAATCCATCTGGAATTTATGCAGAGATATGGTCTGAGAACCTAAATGTCCCATAACCATATGAAAAAGACTACTGAACCAGTCTGATTACTGCATACATCATCAGGGCTGACTGACCAGTACCAGTTCCATAAAAGAGATTATGGATGTTCATCTATATGAAAGATGCTATTTTTGCAGTCCATTTTCCTTTGAAAGTAAAATTATATGGTTCTGGACTTGTCAGATCTCCTGCTTACATGTTTTTTTTTTTACCTAATTGAAGATTGTCCCATCTTTATCAGTCTAATTAAAGATTGTCCCATCTTTATCAGTCTAATATTTAAAAGTGGGTAATGAGAGGGTCTAATCCATCCCCAGACATACTTACAGGTGGTCCTCGGGGTCCTATGAAGCCAGGGAGTCCTGGGCTGCCCGTTTCTCCTTTATTTCCTTTGGGACCCTTAGGACAGAAATGAGACAGACACTAGCAGCCCTTTCTCCAACATCATGTTTCTAGAGTATGCATTTACAAATGCACTGGAACTGTGAAATGTCACTATAGCAGCAGGACTCCAAAAAGTGACAAGAAAAGGAAGAACAAGGTGATTGAGAGATGCCATGGTTGCATTATTAACAAGCTATGTGGGGTCCCTGGGAGAAGATGAAAAGGAAGGGACAATTATGGAAGGGACAGGAGGTGTGTTCTGTGGTTGTTCTGGTGTCACAAGGTTTATAAGGGAGTGTTGACAGTGGAAATGCTATGAGGGTGATGACAGGGAAACAGTGCAGGTGGTCATACTGCTCAAATCTAGACAGCTACAGGGCTGCTCTTTTACCTTTACTTCCAGGTTCAATTCATAAAATGTCTGCCTTCCCCTTATCTCTCGTGATATTCTGTCAAACTATCCATTTTCCTTACAGATCAGGGCTCTTTAAATGACAGTTCATGATACAGAAGGATTTCACACACACTTCTGGCACGGTTTTAACTCTGATTTTAACCTTTTCTTTCACAACTTTGTCCCCCACCTTCTAATTCAGAACACAGCCCTTTTTAATCTTAGAGCAAAACTTGACTAGAGAGCACCAGTGAGCCTGGCAGGCACAAAGCACAAGGATTTTGGATATATAACTAGTCTTGGAGACTTCAGAGGCTGGGCTGCATTGCTGTGTGCAGGCTTAAGCACAAGCACTGTGAACTGGGATGGAGACTGTCAAATAGCAGATTCAAAAGAAGGAGAAGGCTCCTGGCAAGCTTTACTTTGTGATTACAAATCACCACTGGTGAAAACGGAGAAAAAAAACCCACGAAACCCACCTTTATTGCTATTATAACCTTTCTCATGCCTCCTTTTTTCCAAATTGAAAGATAAAATATTGGCTTGTCACACCACATTGGGAAGGAAATTAGTGTACTTCAAAATCAATGGATTCATGTACAGCACAAGGAAATACTTCCCATAATAACCTTTATGAAAGGGAGAGGATTCATTTTAATGACAGAGCAGGATACTGATGAGATGACTGTCTGTTCTGCTGACCAACACTGTCTCATTGTTTCCCCTTTCTCATCCATTTGACTTTATCCTTTTTCAATCTCCTACGTTATTTTTGGACTCTAAATCTACTGAAGCAGAGGCTGCTGTGGTGCTGTGTTTGTGCAGGAAGCTGCTTGGTGAGTCCTCGGGTCACTTGCTGACGGTCTAGGTAATGTGATAACACTATGATGATTAAAAAATAATCCCTGTTTGGCATTCACAAAGCATCTCAGAGCTACGGTGACCTGGTGAAGACCCAGAAAGTAAAAAATCAGTGCTAGGCATTGGGAACAGGGGTGGGTGTAATGAAAAGAGGAAAAGATGTTTGAAAAGGCAATGGTGAGGAATCATGGGGTAAGAAGCAATGGTAACAGTCCCAGGAAGGTGAGAACAACTTATGGCAAGGAGAAAAAAGCTGTGGCATTTATTTTTTGATGCAGACAGGCTGTGAGACTGCACCATACGTGTCCCACCTGTAACCTGTGAGTTATCACTGCCCCACAGAAAGGTGATATTTGCTTCTCTGAGACATCCCTGCAGCAAAGCAGTGCTTGATCAGGGCACAAGTCTGTGGCAAGGCTGGGGTGGTTTTATGACATTGCAAGAGCCACAGAGTGAAGTCCTGCTGCAATTTTTCAGATTCCTTCTGCTCTGCCTTTGTTTCCCTCTGAATACAGTAGTCCAGCAAGCTGTACTGTGTCCACAGGCAAAGAGAGGGAAGAGCCCTGCATTGTTACTGGACACGAAGATATATTTGCACGGATTTGCTGAATTATGGACAGTTTCGAGCAGGAGAGTTAAAAAAAAAAACAACCAAAAAACCCCCCATCAGCTCCTCACTGTCCTCCTTACAGCTCTTCATTACCAAGCTGTTCTTCCCCACAGGATGCCCTCAGGGGAGTTTCATTCTGCTTCCTGATCTTGGTTTACTGCCCGCTGTCTGCTCTTTCCCCAAGTGCCTGGGGAGGATTTTTCTGCTGCTGCTATTCTTCAGTGGCAGCCTGCCAGCTCCCCGAGGCCCTTTCCTTCTTTGTGACAACTCTCTGCTGGCTGCACGCTCTCTGCTTGGCAAAATTAAATCTACTGGTGAAGATGAGGCATGCCAATCTTTTTTACATACCAGGTAATCAATCATTTCTTTTTGCTCTGAACACTTAACTTTCACTGGGAAAAATGATGACCCAGGTAGCATCTCAATTCCAGGAACATAGCCAAACCTCCTCCAAAGTCATGGCCAGCCCCTGCTTTTCAGATCACCAATCTTCAGACATGGAAACTTCAGGAATAGTAACTGACTACACATAATCCACTGCACAAACACCTTCTCAGTCACCTCTCCTTACTGTACGAGTTTCCCTTTGTGGTACTTACTGGGATACCTGCTGGGCCAGGTTCTCCTGCAGATCCAGGCAATCCATTCTTGCCCTGTGTCAAAAGGAAAAAGGGTAGTGACATAATATATATTAAATTAAAAATATCTACCTATAACAGCAGGGATTATTTAGCATTGTTCAACTGCCTCTCCTGACAGACTGTGGAGTATTTTATTTCCAGTTGACCCCACAAGTTCTGCATCCCTGATTGCATATGTCTGATCCCATCTCAGGAAAAAAATGAGTCTGAAGAGGACCAAACCAGCATTTCTTCTCCTCCTTTCCTCCACACTAGTCCCCATCATATGCATCATCCTCCAGGATGGATGGAGCCAGATATTATGGATGCTCCAAGTCACCAGTGTTCAGACAAGACTCTTTTTAAGATTTTCCATTTTGGGGGAATGGAGAAAAACACTTTTCTAGAGCCTTGAGGCATTTGATACTTACCTGACACCAGACCATGCAGAATGAGTCAAAACATCCTTTAAAAGGACCTGTTTCTCACTGTTCCTTAACAAAGTAGGTGAGCTGATCATCTACACTGACCAAAGTTTGGTGAGATGAAGTTCTACACCCTCCCTGCTCCCCTCAACTCACCGTGCAGAGGTGTTTTTCCCTGTATTGGAGTTGACCATAAAGACCAGCCCTTGTACTGGCAATATTCAAAATCATGAGTCACTCTCCTTATTAGAGAAGAAACAAAGCAGAAGAAGAACAAGAGAAACTGATGTTTTGCCCTCCAACACACAAAACCTCAAATATCTCTTCTCCAAAGAAAAATATGGCCTGGAGTTATGATAATGTCTACCTCTTCAAATACTTTTAGTCTTTGCTAGTGTTGTGCAGGGGCACAACATGTTAGTGAGTGATGCCAGCAGTACAGGATTAATGAGATGAATTACAAGGTAGACATAAGAGCTCTCCATATGTTCCTGTACTCAAATCTAAACCCCAACCCTCCCAGCTCATAGGAACATGCCACTCCAGCTCCTGGCATTGCTGGCTGAATCAGCATTTTGCCCTGATTATGGAACATGTTGTAGAATCTGTTTAACTAGCAGGTCTTTCAAGAAGAAGAAGAACTCACTCATTGCAACTTATTAGAGACATACCAAGGTTCAGCAACAGAGACTTTCATTCAAATTTGATAAGGGTTCATTTTTAAGACAGAATTTTAAACACCACAGAACTAATAAAAGTAATTTCTGAGCCATTTCAAATGAAACTTTTTGAAATGTCTACTAAATTGCTGTTTTTCCACTGAAGTTGTAATAAAACTGTGTAGGTGAATAGTATCACAACTGGACCCCACATATCTCAACCTGTAGTTGGTGTCTACCTTTGAAAACTGAGACCTTTGGAGAAGCAAGTGAGATTCCAGAAGCAGACTGGAATATGAGCATTTTGGACACTGCAGTCCTGACAGAATCCACTAAACTGTTCTTCTCACTGAGTCAGCAAGCATCAGTTCATTGCAATATTCTAAATCTTCATCAGTTTCTACGAATATCATTCTTATTTGTCTTTCTCAAAGTAGAAAAAGTGTTTTAATTAAACATCATCTGCATCTTCCTTAAGACTCTTTTTTCAAACCAGAGTTCTGGACTGCAGAACATCCCTATTACATACAATGTATGGACACCACATCCCTGGAGGTGTTCAAGACCAGGCTGGATGGGGCTCTGGGCAACTTGGTCCAGTGGAAGGTGTCCCTGACCATGGCAGGGGGGTTGGAACTAGATTATCTTTAAGGTCCCTTTCAATCCAAAACATTTAATGAACTACAATGTACCTCTAGAAATGGCTTGTCAGGAGAGAAGACTCACCGGCTGCCCTCTGAGTCCTCGAGGGCCCTGTGGTCCTACAGGACCAGGATCACCCTGAAAGGAAGAAAAGTATTCTGGTGAGTGAAAAAGATCTGACATGGAGGCAAGCAAACAAATATTTAAAAATATTTCTGCTAAATTACAATGGTCATATATTAGGGGAAACAGCAAAAGGAGTCTCACTGCTCCCCTTCACTTATTTATGAAGACGACCAACCTTTTCAATTTTAAACATCTGTCACTAAACACAGTCTGATTACAGGCAGAAACCATTTTTATCAGGTTATCAGATTTATCAGATAACTTGATAAACCATTTTTATCAGATTATCTTAAAGTCGTATTTTTCAGGGACAGAGATTCTGTAGTACTTCTCAAGAATTGACTACTCTGTTCTCTCCCCAGGGATGCTTCAGAGCTGCTTATATTTTCTCCAAGGAGTTTCTTTAGGTCTGCCTTACATTTTGCTTTGTAGGGTACCATTTACAGCACAACAGTTTCCAGTGATACAAGTGGGTGCAAATGAGAAGCCACTTCTCCAGGTCCCATGGCAGTGGCATATCAGTGGCTCAGTACATTACTCAGCAGCCACTGCAGGATCCCACGTCAGCTGTGCTCTCCCAGGACTTTGTTAGATGGCTGCACTTGACACTAATAATGCCAGAGGATCTGTTTGTACCATCTCTCTTTCCTCTGAGCAGCAGCAACTTATTCCACAGGTATTTCGTAGATTTCAGTGGAGCAACACACTCAGTCAGGTACATCTGTGGCAGAGGAAGCGTGACAGAACCTGGCCCGGTGGGACCTGCAGAGTGAAGCACTGCTCAAAGACAGGTGGCAGAAGGCAGGTCCATGACTTCACAGCACAGCCTGTTTCACACAATGCTGCTTTCTCTGCTTTTCCAAAGATATAGATGACATTTTCGTGTCAGCAGCTGAGTAGTGACAAAGGTCTTCTAATTCTTTGTTTCCCCTAATGATCTTTGCACAAATCATCCCCTGCAGTAATTCACTTTTTATTGCATTTTCCGTAGCTGTTTCAGGTCAGGGTCACTGTGAATTAAAATTTTAATTTGTCAGGGAGAAGGAGATTCATTTCTGCTCGAAATGGTAAACTTACATCCTTCCCTGGTGGCCCCTCACGACCAGCAGGACCTGTCACACCTGGCTCCCCCTGCAATTCAGCAAAAAGAAAAGAGGGATCAGCTCAAGGTCAAATTCAGACCAGTACCACTACTATAAGTAGTATGGGATTTCTGCAATATTGGACTGAGCTCAGTGAAAACCATTTTAAAGCCAATAAGAGCCTTGTTCATCTTATATGACATGCAGCTTATAAAAATAACTCAGAAGCATCTCCTGTAAGTGATGCATAAGGCAGTGCTCTGCTTTCCAGCAGGTTATTTGCTAGTGCAGAAAACCACCAACATATTCATGATACAGAAGCTATCATAATGAGGAAGAGATGAGGAACTCCAGCACTGGATTTTCAGCTAAGCTTCTGCAAGCAGAGAATTTTATTTCCCTGTAAAAAGGCAGAATTAAGTGGAAGAACATTCAGTTTTGTATTCCACCTTTTACACCAAGGAGCTCATAAAAGAGCAGAGAACAACTTTTCATGCAGGACTTGATGTTTAGATTTTATTACCAACAGGCAACTAAGCCAAAGGGACATTTCTATTCAAATTACTTTTGTTTTGTTCTTGAACTTACTTTGTACCTCTTCAGCAGTTTTGGAGGAGCGTTAGTACTTGTCCAACAAGTGCAGTAGGGTACCTCACCTTGTAAGTCAGCATTTGTACCTGGAAGCATCTTTGAAGCTTCCTCACAAAAGCCTATGTCGAAGGGAGCATCAGAGCACTCAGCTCTACCAGCTGCCTCATCTAATCCAGAATCAGAAGTTCAGCAGAGGGAATGAAGACAGCTGCTGTCATTTTACGCTATAAATGTATGGGCCATGAAACTGTAGTTGAAAACAGCCACGTTAAACAGTGTCATCATTTTTAACTATTGCCTCAGAAATATGAACTTCAATCTGCATAGTCTTCCTCCAAAGGATCGTGCATAAGGCCAATGTTACTTACCCGGGGACCTGGGGGGCCTGTATCTCCTCTCTGTCCTTTGAAACCCTACACAAGAGAATGAAATCAATAATTACCCATCACTCTGATGCATGACATGCTAAGAAAGCTCTAGCTTGAATGTTTGCTTCATAATCTTCCCAGTTTTGCCTAAGGTTGCTGGGGACTGGTCAGCATGGAGCAGCCAGTCCCAGGGAGTAATTAGGAAGGGCCACATCACAGGAGAAGCCTTTCATACCTTCTTAGGCTGTTAAGCCAAGATTCTAATCTGTGTATCCCTGGTGGGACCAGCCAATACATTGTTTAACCCTAAATTTCACTGTGTCTATTCTTTCAGAGGACACAGAACACATGGTCTACAGCTGTGACTGTGCCTTCTGGTAGAGGGTTGTCCTGTGCTTATGTGTTTCAACTTCTAGATAAGGGATTTACTTTTCTCTAAATGTGAAGGATTTGGAAATGTCTGTGCTCTATTTTTTTTTGGTTATTTATGTATTTATTTAGTTACAACACCATGGCTGGTTATATGTTTCCATCAGTAAAGGACCTCACCTGCCCAACAAATGCTTCTTGACTACAGTTCAGAGGAGTGAGGGGACTGAACCCTTCAGAGCAGCACCTACCGGTAAGCCTCTGGCACCCTCCTGGCCTGGGAGCCCTGGTTCTCCAGGCTTTCCCTAAAGGAAACAATAATGTTCATTTTAGAGAGAGTCTCAGGCCCATCTCTCTGCTGTTGAGAACTGTGATTGCCCAGGGTCTCACCAGCACTGCTGCAGTCTGAGTATGCAAGGAGGACAGCAGTGACAGACATTCCCATACACACCCTGACCTGCACTGTCACTTGTAGGTTCAGAGGCAGTTGAAACCTCTGGACTGGTGCACCTTTGCAGTGTTTTAATGTCAGAGGGGTAAGGCACAGAGCTGCACCAATACCTAATCAGCACATGCAAAATCAGCATCTGCACAGAGAAATTGGGTGTTTTGGTGCAAACACAAACTGCAGCTGCTGTGACAAGCACTCCTCTACACACCAGTTGTCCTAATGACTGGGAACTTGGCTCTTCCCAGAATCACTAAGTCCCATTTGATGAGTCACAGAGAGAGGCTGGCAATGCCTGATATTGAAACACATTCTACATATAACACACACAGTTGCAAGAAATAACATTCACTGCCAAATCTATTAACATTTCCTTTTAGCTGACAACTTCATGGCTCAGCTTTTTTCCCTTAGCAAATGCAAGTGTAGACTAAGTAGAAAAAAAATCAAATATAAAACCTTTAATTCTGGGCAACAGAATTGTCTCAGAGCAACCCAGAAAAAGCTTCTTTAAAGACAGGTCCTCTAAACTTTTTATGCCCCATAAACTTCTACCAAAAAGATGGATCACTAGGTTTAATGTTACAAGACAACCTTCTTTCTCTGCAGTGTTTACAGTAGCTATAAAAGTGGAGTCACTAAGTTTTAGTGTATTTATGGTAGTTGTAAAAGTAAAAGAACCCAGTTCCTTTTCAAGATTGCTCGTGTGTGACACTTATAAATTGCTTGAGACAATATAGTCCTTCTGGTGTTAAAAACAGACGTGCAAACAGGCTTCTTGTTCCCCCTAAGGAGTCCATAAACAGGCAGCTCCAAAAACAACAACTGGATGCTGGCTCTGATTGCCTGAGCAAAACAATTTTAAATTACATTACCGGTTCCCCAAGAGATCCTGGTTTGCCATCTTTGCCATCATTGCCAGCAATACCCTGTAAATGAAATGCAAAATAGGTTATAAGGAATCAATAGGGAAGATTGGTGGGGGTTTTGTCAGCATGACAACTCTGCTCATTATAGTATGCTTATGTTTGTCTAAATGTCCAAAACCTATCCTACTTCTATAGCTCAAACATAAACCTCTCCCTGCCACATCACTGTAACAGCACAAACTGTTTCCCTTTCCAATATTGCAAGTCTAAGGGATTCCTCCTTTCCAGCAAGGCAAGCATTCCAACAATATTAAACCAGGATTCTAAAAACAGGTGTTATCAATCATTATATTGCCATTATCTTCATTCAGGTAGCTTTACTTCATTCAGGTAGCTTTTTTTCATTCAGGAGCTATAATTTACACAAGAAATAGCTCTGGGTCTATCTTTATGACAGATTACAAAACTCCCAAAATGTGGTACTACTATATTTTCCAGAAGAAAATATAGTCTATGTCCAAGATGCACTTGACCTTGAGTCATTCCAATTGTGGATTCAGCTAAAGTCAGTACCCCAGTCTCTGAATTCTTGTCCCCTGACAGTGGAGTTATTAGTTGACCTTTATGCTCTAAGAGTAGTTTTTCCAATGAGAAGATGAATAAGGAACAGACCCAATTTACATTGGTAATTGACACTTCTCTTTTAAATGATCAAATACAGCATTCACACTGTCCTGGACCAAAGACATTGCATCAAAATGACAGATATCATTACAGATCACACATAGCTTTGAAAGTACCTCAAAAGTGTCACCTCTGTGTTTTACACACCTATGTGTGCATGAATAGCTTAATGTGTTGAATTAGAAGGAGCTTAATTGAACTCACTGGAAGACCAGGCAGCCCTGGCGGGCCCTGTGGACCTGGTGGACCATCTTTGCCCTGGAAGGGAAGAACAAACAGTGTGGGTAAGAGAAGCTCAGATGCTTCTGCCAAATGAAGATTTATCACATATAGAGTTTGACATAAAACTGGTCTTGTAGCCCAAGTCACACAGTCTATGAGGTTTCCTTGAACTCCTTCTAGTTTAAACTGAAGAGCTCTCTTTTCGCATAAAAAATTCAGTATTAACTATGAGTTCTTAAAGACTTAGAAACCACTGAAATCATTGGTAATTTTTATTCTTGAAGATTAACTATATTTAATATTTCATCCTTAACATTCTGCAGGAGGTGTCCACCTAGGAAGTAGATCTATATTTTATACCTATTAAGCGAGTAGTTACAAGAAATGCCTTGCTGACAGTCCCAAGAAATCCCCTTACTCCACAGGGCTAGACAGTAACATCCCAGGTTTTTCGCAGAGTCACAACCTTCATCATCCATTTGAAATGGAATTTTGGCCAGCCTGTCCATCTACTCTCTGGCCTCTCTGCTGAGAGTGCTCACTGATATCATAACAGCCATCAGAAGGACCTTCACTGCTCACTTATGATGAAGTTCAGATTTTGAAATGGATCTGAAAAAGGCACCTTGCTCCTTAGGAAACACTGCTCTAGAAATTAATCACAGAACTACACAGTCTTAAACTGTTCCAGCTAAACAGCTTGAATTCCGTAGGGAAGGTTCATTTTTAAATTTTCAACCTGAAGTTGGCATCAATCAGATTACCTGTCTTTCCCAGGGTTTTCTGATGCATTACCATAAAGTAGTATCTAAAAACCCTTCAAATGAAACAGAAGTAGCAAAATTCTTCACGGGCTTCTCAGAGGTTACACCTGTACTGGTATTTTTAGTGGTGCCAGGAATGGTGTCAGGCTCCAGTGTCTGAGCAGTCTGTGCTGTGACATCCTTCAAGAGGTTGCTGGTTATATTTTGATAATCCCTACACAGAGTTTAGGTATTAACTTATTCATGAGGCATCCTAACAGATTTAGTAATCCTATTCTAGAGGCTTAGGTATTAATAGCATGGATAGAGAGACAAGAGGCACAAAAACTTCCACAGAGGTCCCATGGACTGGATTATGCTCTGGCTATTTGGGAGATTCATTTGTTGAGTGTAAAAAAAGAAATCAAGAGCAGAGTAATCTGTGGTTATTTGTGGAAGTCCTACTTGTAGTGTAGAGTTGATACCAGCTGAATATTCTGGGGAGCTTTCAAAGGACGTTACATGGGTACCAGCTCAGCTTTACTTCACAGAGCTAAATATAGATGAAGTCAGTGGTGAGGCACAGAGCTTAGAGCTTACTATGTCTCCTGGGTTTCCTGCTGGTCCTATTGGTCCTGGTGCCCCATCTGATCCCTAAACAAAATTAAGCAGAAACAATGTGAATGATTAATGCATTTTGTACTTTTGTCAACACACTCCCTATCACAGCTGGCAACTCTGAAGTTTCCTTCAGTCACTCAGTTCAGCATTCGTTCCATTTCTTCATTCACCACTGAAAAGCAGTGCCAACCTCTGCACTCAATCAGCCTCCAAAGCCAGAAATAGTCAGACATTTGAGTTTGGTCCTCGCCCTTCCTTCTGAAAATAGGGGATAAATAGGCATAAGCCAATCTTGAGACAAAAATAACTCTGAAGAACAGAAATTATGGAAGGACAGAAATTTTGAAGCACACTAAGTGGCAGGCAAACTCCTGGAGCCAATGCAGACAGAGGGAAAAGTCTGCAAAGGTTGAAGAAAAAAATTATCTAGGGGACATCATATTTTGCTCTGCTTTGTCAGGCTCAGCTTTACTTTGCACATTTCCTTTGGATGTGAGTCTATTCAGAGGGTCTCATAGGACAATTTTAAGTTTTTTAATCCTACTGGAATAACCCTGTGGCTTGTGGCAGTATGAGGTTAATACACACATAGTAAGCGTGTCTATTATTAACTTCTCCTAAAATAATGCTCACAGAAGCACAAACAACCCTCAAAGCAAGTCCACATATTGCCCCAGTGGCAAAGTCTACAGCATCCTTTAGACACTACCACCACCTGAATACAGAATTTTAATCTAATCCTCTTTTCTGGTATGTCCTGCCATTTAGCCAGTGCAATGTAAATTCAGACTGTGCTGATCCCCAGTACAGATGAAGGTGGCACACTCTCACCATGGCAGAGACAAATTATATTGTAAGCAGCAATATGAGCAGTGATGACTGTGAGCAAAGAAAGGCAGTCTGGAAAGAAAAGTCCTTCACTTGGGAAAACTCTCAACATTTGAAGGGTGTAAAACAGAGATGTCACCAGCAGGAGAGCCAAGTAATTTCAGCCCTGATTCTGCCCTGTCATCCCTTGTTAAATACAAAGAACCGTAATTCCATTAAGAGAGAGAACAGATCTAGGAATGAGAAGGACTATGGTGGAGAGGGACATAAGTAAAAAGCCTTTTAATTCAAAAGTTACCCACACGATATGAAAAGGGGAGAAAATCCAGTTTCATACCACTGTGTAAAATCGAGAACTCAAATGCTGTTAAATCTGCTGGTTCTAGACTAAAAACTTATTCCACATACAGGAAAACACCTTATACACACTAAATAGTCTCTGTGGAAGAGTTTTCATCATCATAGTGTTGTATAAAGAGAACAACTGAAGCTTAGCATCAATTTACAGAGGGAGATGAAGCAATCAGTGAAAAGTGGCCAATGTATTAAACAGCAATTATCATTAGTGGGGATCTCTATGGCACTCAGGGGACCACTAGGAACCCACTGGAAAATGCAAATTCAGTGCACAGACAGATGGGAACGGTCCTTTCTTCCACATGGAGTTTGCAGCAATCTTTGTTAATAAGGAAAAAAAGGAACCATCTTTGCAATAGAGGAACTTACAGGTGGACCAGGGTTTCCAGGAGCCCCTGAGAAGCCGGGCATTCCAGGGTGGCCCTGAAAAATGAAAAGAGAGACTTTCTTGATGCACTATTCACATCTCTACTTGAATAAAAGTTAAGTGGTAATAGAATATTGTAAGCTACATCAAAATGAGACAATACAGAGACAATAGACATGTATTTCCTTTATACATAAAGAAATAAAGAATCATGGCTTTTGAAAGCAAAACCTTGGTTTTCAAAGTGTTCACTCCAGAAATAACATATTTCAGGTGTACTTTTCCAATGTGTACTTCAGTCTATGCTAATGGAAGATGAGAACAGATATTGTGTAATTGTACATACAGGAATTCAGGCAGGAAACCAAATCTGTTTAAAATATCCTACAAATCTCATTGAAGAAGAGCTGATTTACACCTTGAACTAGTGTCTCAGCCACTGGCAAAACTACCTGTGAAAGTCTGCTCTAATTTAGAGAAGTCTTCTCTTTCCTGTAACAACTCACTACCTCCTAAAAGGGGTCATCCTTACATTCGTCTTCTAAGACAAATAGAAACACTGAATTTTTCAGCCCAAAGATACCTGATCTCCTGGATATCATCTAGGGATTATCTGAGGAAATTACTAAGTGTTAGGTAATGCTGAGAATTGAATGCGTTTCATCCAGAGCTGAGGAAACAGATGATACAGGAAGGTTTTTATTGGAGATGAAGTAGGAAGCCCATGGAGGATTGCCATAGTTCCACACTTCAGCATAGCTCGTTTGTGGTTTGTCAGTGCTGAAGAGCTCCCATCTTTCTGCTCTGCCTCTGAGAAGGGTATTCTTTCACAGGCATCATAGGAATTTCTAATGCAGGGATAGGCACAGTGACAGCACTGTTAGAAAGCACACTCTGTTTTTACCTGTTCACCTTTTTCTCCTACATCCCCAGTCATACCGCGGTCTCCTTTAGCACCCTGAGGATTAAAAAGAAGAGCCATCAAAAGTCATGCAGATTCAGTATTGTGACAGCTTTTTGACCTATTTCATAAAGCACTTGGACATTTGAGCATAAAACTCATGAGTTAGAACTGAGCCCTCCGTGCCCTCCTCATAAGTTCTTCCCTAGACTTTAACTACCAATGCTGAAGCCAGGAATATATGTGAAGAATGGCCTTTGAGAAGACCCGACAGCTGGTTTTAATGTTGTATTCTCACAGACATAAAAAGGAATTACAAATCCTTAAAAAGCAGGCAGGTTGTTAGGAACTTCACTAAATCATATCTTGATAAGGAATCATCTGGCCAACAAAAGCTTGTGCAGTATGAGCTAGTAATCTCCCCTCTCTACAAGGACCACAGCAACAAAAATGGCATTTCTGAGGTGCAGTCTGAAAATTCATACCCAGAAAGTGATCCCCTCTTTCTCACAGAACAGAGACAGCCAACTCAAATGTAGATGTCTCTATTATCAGTGCTTAAAGTAAGGCAGGATGAGTCTCACACAGTGAAAAATACTGAGGTGATGGTAAACAAGTTATGAACAATGCACAGAACATTAATGAACTGCTTGCCATGGAAATAATACTTTGGTCTACCAAATGAGACCTAGGAGACAAGGGGGAGAGGGAGGGTTGCTATCTATTAATTAAAAGAGGTCTAATTCATATGGACAGAAGGCCTGAAGCTGCTCATAAGCAAAGATCTGCAGTTCTACTGCTGGGTTTTAGAATGGGATATAATAGTTTGGATGGTATTTGCAAGAACAATACACCACATACTTTTAATTGCACAATGCAAAATTAAGTCATGAATCTCTATTAGCTTGTCCTACACTCTAATAAGTGAAAATGCAAAGATGGTAAAATAGGAATTTTAGACAGTAGGTTGGTAATGCAGGAATGTCTGGAGGAAACTCTGTTCCATCATGAAATCACCTTCTCTCTCCCTCCATTGATTTGTTTTGATTTATTTCACATTAGGCAGTTGTAAAGGTTTCAACTGTGACCAGGCCCTGGCATTGTGAGCTGACTGATGACAGACCTCTTCATGGGAAATGCTTGAAATGTGACATTATTGGAATATTTCAGACAATGGAAGTATTATGTTGGCCTATGTCCCTAGACCATAAAGCAGAAGCATATAGCTGAATCAAGGAGTTCTTCCTATAACCTTTTCCAGGAAATATTCAGAGTCTACAGATAAAACCACCATGGCAGATGGTGTACATGGAGCCCATCAGCCCATTGCATTAGCCTTAATTTAGCTGGTTCCAGCATATAAGACTCAAAGAGGAGAGGAACAGGCACAGCAGCTACTGCTGAGGCTTTAAGTACTTCCTCACCTGGTTTAGGTTGAAACTTACTCTCAAGTCCTTAACTGTCATCAGAACAGCAATGTAAAAAATTCAACATCAAGAATCAGGCCCTTCACATGTGTATGACTGTGTGTGAACAAAGGGATGGTAGAAGACACTATTTAAGTGAAACAGTGTCCATGTGGGGAGCTGTGCAGTTCTGCTCTCCCAACAGGCCGGTCCTACCTCTTTACACAGAGATGGATCCTATCAAGATCCTCCTTCAGCCATTATCCTTGCAGTGTCATAGAATGGTCTGGATTGGAAGGAACCTTAAAGACCATCCAGTTCCAACTCTCCTGCCATGGGCAGGGACACCTTCCACTAGACCAGGTTGCCCAAAGCCCCATCCAACCTGATTTTGAATACTTCCAGGGATGACATCCACAGCTTCTCTGGGCAACCTGTTCTCAGATTAATTAGCATGACTAACTAGTCACAAACAAATTTTCATTGGACAACAGAAGAAAACCAGCTAACCTTTGGACCATCAAGCCCAGGTGGGCCTGCAGGACCTCTGGGACCAGCAATCCCCTGCAATGTAGAAGAGGTAGAGGTAAACACTATTTTAGTCCACTGATTCCACAGGCATCTAAAAAAAGATCCAGTAGGTTATTGACCAAAAAAAAAAGATGTAAAAAATATTCATTTAATAAGAAACCATCAACAATATTATAAGAAAATGAAGGTTAGAACGGATCCAGGGCATGGTCACTTCCCCAGTTCTCTTACCATTTTCCCATCCTGGCCATCTCTACCTGGTGGTCCTCGGAGACCTTTATCACCTTTGAAACCTGGGATGCCTGGCAGTCCTGGTGGGCCAGGAGGGCATTCACTGCACACATCCTAGGAGAGAACATGGAGAAACACATTGGCAATAGACTGCAGGAACTTAGCAGACCCTACAGACACCCATTATGAAGAACACAGCACTGTGGTGCTGGTATAACACATAAACCTTTGCCAAGGGAGTTTTACCTCACTTGGTAGGATTGGGGTGAATTTGCCTTACTGAACTGCAATGAGGGCAGTGTGAAATAGAGTGAGGATCAGCAGCTGAGCTCACATGTGCTCCCATGGGGTGCTGTTTTATATAAATCTGTACCAAGTGTGAAGTGAAAAAAATAAAAAGCAGAAAGAATCTGCAAGGCATATGGCTGTGCTTAACCACAACATAATCAGAAGAAAATAACAGAACAACAAAATGACATCATGTACCCAAGAATGAGGCACTTGCTCTCATCCTGATCAGAAATCCCAAACAATACCACACAGTGAAAACTCCAGAATGCTTGGCTCCATAAAACAAACAGCTCTTCAATGAAGGCATTTCACAGTAACAATTTTAAAAGGGTCCTTTCGTTAATGGGCTTGGTAAGAGAAGGTAATTTTTTAGTTTGCTTTAATCAATAAGAAAGGATTTCTTGCCATGTCCCAAGACAGCTTAAAAAACTCCCAACTCAGCCCATGGAAATCATAAAGATTGTGCAGTCAATGCCTATCAAAGACTGACTTGTTTCCCAGACAACTTTCTACATGGAGAATAAAAGCAGACAGAACATCATCTTCATTTTGAAACACGGGTGCTTCTGGGGTTCATTACCTGCATCCTTTTCGGTGCACAATGCAAACTAACTTTGCACACACAGTTCAAATTTGCTCCAGTCACTGGTAAAATATATGTGAAAAAAATCAGATATTTTATTAAAATGGTTTCCATTGTCTGATTTAGACAATACAACTTGATAATGTTTATTGTCTCAAAGCTTTTATAGAGATCCTTGTAGGTCATTTCACTGCTGGGGATGGGATTTTGATCTCCAGTGTGAGCTCTAATGTGCCAATACTAGTGCAAGTAGAAGACTTACAAGTTTCAAGCTTTGACAGAGTGTTTAAGGACACCTTTTGCACTTGTAGCTCAGACACTTTCCCATCACAGAGTGATAGTCAGGTCTGAATCAAACACAGAGATAAACTCTCACCCTCATCAGAGGCTGATTACCTTTACTAGGAGATTTATGTCCTCTGGAGAGAGCAATGGTGGGGAACCCTGTGGAATGAGAAATTCATTATCTCAGGCAATTTTAAAAGGCAACAAGACATTCTATTTTTTTTTCCTGAACATGCTCATGGAGTCTCATTGGTTTCCCTTTCCTTGCCTTGATTGTGAAAGGACAAACATGCACTTTATCACATCTGAGAGGAGTTCTTGCTGAGAGCACAGCACAGTGGTGCCAAGAAAGTGCTTTTAAAATTTTGGCTTTTTATATGCAGAATATCCAGTTATTTTCATATCATTCCAAAGCCATCACAGATATTTTTAGCATAACCATTTAGTGCATCTTGGGTTTTTTTCCCTTTGCTCTGCTGGGAAAAAGAGCAGTGGAGAAGCACCGAAGTTCACTTTTAAGTTGAGGTGTACATGCAAAAACTGAGCTAAAAGGAAGATGTAATAAAAAGGTGAAGCTACATACAGGTTTTCCAGGTGGTCCTCTTTCCCCTGGATTTCCAGGTAGGCCCTAGAGATAAAGAAAAAAAAAAATTGTGAAAATATCATACAATAACCCCCTGGTTGCTCCTACACTCTGCTGACTGCTCTGGACTAGCACATATTTTACTTTCTGTTCCTGAGCAGCAGTGATCCTTGCATGTGACAAACAGTAAACTCCTCCAAATTCCTGAAACCTTCCTAAACCTCATTTACCTACTGTGTGATCTTGACAAATTTATTTGAGTCACACAGAGACTGAAATTGCTTTATCTTGTCTTCTGGTCACAGGAAACACTGTAAACTGCATAGTGTGAAGGATGAAGCTTTAAATCTCTGAAGGCATCCGTAACACGCAAAATCAAGACCTTTTTTTGCACAAACCTTGCAAACAGGTCCCTTGTACCTGAAATAGCAGTGAGCCTTATTGTTTATTTGTTTGTTTGTGGAGGTGTAGTGGTGACAGTCTTCATGAGATGAAGGCATAGAAATTACCAGCATCCTTAGACTTTTAGGTCCAGAAAGTAATGATTTTGAAAAGGGACAAGTCCCATCCCTCAAAGGTCTTCTCTTACCTGTCATTAGCAAATAATCAGTTTTTTTAAAAACAAAAACTATGTCTAAACATTATTGTAAAATCTTTGCATAAAATATTGCTCACATTGGAAAATGAATCTTTTGAACAGGACAGTTGGTCACTGTCCAGATGGTGACAGAAATCTGCATTGCCAGGATCCTTGCAGTGGTGTTTTAAGATAGATTTCGTGAGATTCCCCAAAACCATTCTCTGCTAAATTCCTGTATCCACCCGGTCCATCACACTGTGTCATCACTCAAGCATATATTCTATCCATACTGAGCACCAAAAAGAGCATACAAAGTATCTTCCATCTATCATAACCATACACAAAAGCTGTCCTACCTGACTATTTTTGCTTCTAAAGGAACAGTTTCTACTGACCATCTAAAAACATCTTATCTGTGTTCAGTTTTGTTGATTCTGCAGCAGGTCCTACTTGGAGTGCTTTCTAGGATAGTTTCAGATTTGCCATACAGGATGTTCCTAGAATCAAAGAATGGTTTGGCTGGAACAGACCTTCAAGACCATCCAGTTCCAGCCCTCCTGCCATGAGCAGGGATGCCTTCCACTAGGTCATTCAGAGCCCCATCCAGCCTGGTTTTGAACACTTTCAGGGATGGGACATCCACCACTTCTCTAGGCAACCTTTGCCAGTGTCTCATCAAAGTTACAGCAAAGAATCTCTTCCTAAATCTAAACAAAACCTACTCTCAGTGTGAAGCCATTTCCCCTTTTCCTGTCACTACATGCCCTTGTCAAAAGTCCCTCTCCATCTTTTTGGGAGGCTCCTCTCAGGTACTGGAAGGCCACATTTAGGTCACCCTGAAGACTTCTCTCCTCCAGGCTGAATGATCCAAATTCTCTCAGCCTTTTCTCTTCGGAGAGGTTCTCCAGCCCTCTAATCATCTTGGTGGTCTCCTCTGGACTTGCTCCAACCAGTTGGATGTCCATACTGTCTGGGGACCCCAGAGCTGGATGCAGCGCTCCAGGTGGGATCTCACCAGAATGGAGTAGAGGGGGAGAATCACCCACCTCAACCTGCTGCCCACACTGCTCTGGATATAGCCCTGGACTAGACTGGCTTTCTGGGCTGCATTAAAATCTGGATGTTGATCCACAAGTAGTGGCTCTCAATCAGTCTAGGCTCAGCAAGAGCTACCTAGGTGACTGAAACTATTCAAAATGTTCAACTGGAAAGCTTCACTAAATATTGATTAAATGCTTTAGGAAAGGGATTAGGTGTTCTGTCAGTCAAATTATTACAGGTTAGTCTGTTGTCTCCAATAAATTAGTTGTATTATTTATGAAGACAACCAGATGGGGATATATTTGGCCACCTGTGGATTAATGGTTGAAGTGCACTGTGTGTATTACACCAAAAAATAACAGCTAAAGGGAAAACCTGAATTTCAACCTTGTGTCTCATTTAGTACTTAAATCCTGTATATCTTGTTAGAGAAGAGAAAAAATTAAAAAATACATTGATTGTCTTCTTCTATGTCTACATTAAATGCTTCTGGGTGAGCAACAACCCTTCAGCTACCTTGACTTTCTAAGAAATGAATCTTAAACACAAACTGAAGTGGACCTGAAGTGGAACCAAAGTAGTTCTGAAGTCCATGGATGAACACTTGTTTCCCAGGGAACTCAACTTTCCACAGGGGAGGACAAAGAGAAGATAAGGTCTGAAGGAGATGCTTAGCTCACAATTCCCCACTAACGTCCTTCTGTGGAATCAAGTAAATATAAGGAAACATTATAGCCATTTATAGTTTTGTCTCTCCCACAGAGCACGAAGGTGAATCTAGAGGGTTGTGGGTTGTTCCCAAAGTCCTTTCTATTTCACAGGTGTTAATTGTCAGGTCATGCATTTGGCAACCTCTCCACCATTTCTGCAGGTGGGAAGAGGGTTGGCTAAATAACAATTACACAGATCTTATATTCCCAGACCTACTTTGCTCGGGAAGACTCACACAGCACTTGATTTAAAATGTGCAATGCAAGACAAAGAGTTGAACCGTGAGAATAATCCTGGATGAGGAAGCAACACAGAAAAGACAGTTCAGAAATGTCTTGCATGCTGACTAGTAACATAGTTATAAATAAACTGTTTCTGACATAGGGCACACTGACAGCATTTTGCTTTAGGATCTGAAACAGGAACATGGCACTAACAGTGTAATTTGAGTATTTAAAGAAGACTTTTTAAATGGAGAATATAGGAAAAAACTTCTTACTTATGTGAAAAGACACACAAGAAGGGAGTGACTAAAAGTGAAATTCCTGGAAAGCTTTAAGCACAGCTATGATATCCACATAGTATCAGATTAACTTGAGACAAAAAGAGATGGACTTATTTTCTTGCACACTATGATGCAGAGCTGGTGATGTCTCTAACAGTGTGAAAATGAGACTGAAATGGCTGACAAATGTGAAAAACACTGAATCCTCAAGGAAGGTCAAAGAATTGAAAGGTACAAGACTGCAAACAGAGAGTGCCCTTTGAAGAATGCTTCCGTGAGCCAAAATTAAAAAAGCAGATGCAGGATGATGGCACTTCAGTGTGGTGCATTATCAGAGAACAGGGAAATGGAAGCAGAGTCCAAAGTAAAGGAAAGATCGCTGGTTTATAGAGGCCTGGAGTTGGAAAAGGCTGACAAAAAAGGCCAACCTACCAGCACAGAATCATAGAATCAGAATATCCTGAGTTGGAAGGGACCTGCAAAGATAATCAAGTCCAAGTCCTGGCCCTGCACAAGACAATCCCAAGAACCACATCATGTCTCTGAGAGTGTTGTCCAAACACTTCCTGAACTCTGTCATGCTTGGAGCTGTGACCACTACCCTGGGGACCCCGTGCCAGTGTCTGGCCACAATCTGGGTGAAGCATTTTTTTTCTAATATCTAACTTAAACTTCCCCTTGCACAGCTTCAGATTGCTCAGAACACAATGCAAATGCTAGAATGATGACACAGAGGGTGTAACTGCTTCTGACAAGTTAGTAGGGGAGGAAACTGAAAAAGAGAAAGCCAGAAAATTAAAAAAAAGAAATTAATCTGACCTAAAAAACTATATGGCACCGAAAAGAAATGCTGTTAACACGATGTGGGAAAATGCACAGACTCAAATAACAGCCAGTGTTGGAAAGCTCATAAAGTTTGAACACTTTGAGGAGCTTGCAGCCAACAGTGGCTGGCACAAAGTGGAATATCCAGTGAATGGTACAGCACACCAGTACAGGGAAAAGATGTCAGCAATGAGGAGGTGTGATGCACAGGATCTAGAGTATTAGTCTGTAAAATCTGACACCCAGGAATGATCTTTAGCAGGGAACTGATGGAAACCATGATGATAATATGCTGAAAAACAATGTTCAAGTAAGTGATGCATGTGAAAATATGACCTGAAGAAAAAGAAAGCCTATAAGGAAACATACAAATTTATAAGGAAAGTCACACATGCTTATGGTTCTATCAGAAGACTGAAAATTTCATAGCAAATGCAATGACTTAAATTGGTTGTAAGAGACAATAGGAGTTTTAATAAGTGCACTCTGGTTTGGGGTTTAAGTACCCTAAACCAAATACAAAGGCTCCTTGGAAATTCCTAACTGCATGGGAAAATCAACCCCAAATAAGAAAACCCTGCTTTTCAGATCCAATGGCTGTAATGTATGTATCCACAAAGGTTTAGTAATTATGAAAGTAAACGCAGGGGAAGATTAACTTCCCAGTAATGCTGGAACTTAGTTACCATGAATAATTAACCTAATTAAAAAGTGATTAATTCAATGTTTATGTTAATTAAAATTATCATAATCAAAATACAGAAAGAGCTTATTAAATGGATGCCCTCACTGCTAATAGTAGGATAAGAGAATGTCTCATTCAGATTGTTTCCTAATCTAAGGGCACTAGGTAGCTGTGTTGAACAGAAACATTTTACCTCCCAGCAGACAGTCAGAGGATGATTCCCAAAATGTGTAGTTTAAAGAGTGTTTGGCCAGAGAGTGTCTGCTCCTTTGAGAGTACCTGGCCAAGGACTTTTTCAATGCAACAAGGGAAAATAAGGAAAAAGCCATAAATTAGAACATCAAGGACACAAACCTGACCAACAAAAAAGTATGGCAGTAATGGGAACCAAACCCTGACTTTCATACTAATTGATGAAGGCATGTGGTGGTGTGAGGAAGTTCATTCCAGCAAAGTTATCTGATCCAGAACCTTGTCAATTGGGAAATTAAGGGAAAAGAAGGAAATCAGAAACTAAATATGCCAAGACACAGACTTAACAAGAAACAAATCTTGGCACTGACACTAACTAACGGGCCATCAAGAAACCACAGGCTGCACTTCCACAGAGACCAATCTGGACTTTGCAAATGGTAAGATTGTAAACTCGGGGGACCCTGAACTGGGATGTGTGTAGGAATTGATAGAGCTGGAGAAATGCATGAGGGGCTGTTCAGGGGAATGGACAGCGGGGAGTAACAGATGGGGCAGACAGAAAAGGGTGTAAC
The DNA here is from genome assembly GCA_013390005.1 of Calyptomena viridis. Taxonomy (NCBI): domain Eukaryota; kingdom Metazoa; phylum Chordata; class Aves; order Passeriformes; family Eurylaimidae; genus Calyptomena; species Calyptomena viridis. The sequence continues at coordinate 60,723 of WEIV01008272.1, forward strand.
AGGGGCTGGTCATGCACAAAACAGAGCTGGTCAGAGCATTTGTTTGGCTGAGCCCTGCACCTGACCACCATGGTTTGTCCTATCATATCTTATAAATCTTTTCATAGCAACATAGACTGGTTGAGGCTGAAAGAGACCTTAAAGATACTCTAGTTTGAACTCTCCTCTATGATCAGGGACTCCTTCCACTAGACCAGGTTGCCCAAAGCTCCATCCAACCTGGCCTTGAACAATTGCAGGGATGAGGCATTCACAACTTTTTTGTCCATCCTGTGGCAGTGCCTCACTACATGCACAGTAAAGAATTTCTTCCTAATGTTTAATTTAAATCTGCCCACCAGGCAGAAGTAACCTGGTCTGCAGAAGCTGGAGGAAACAGCCAGGCATATAACATCATTTAACATGTAGAAACATTTTTTATAATTCTCAGACTAGGAGACTGGCCAATTTCTCTGACAGAAGGTACTTAAAGCTACACTATTTTAATATTCAGTACAGGAATGCTGCCAGATTAAAATGTGATTTGGATTTTTTCTTCCCAAAAGCAAAAGCAAGTAATTTTTCTAAGCGACTGAGGGCATTAAAACAGGCACAATACGCAGTAGAGGTGTTATGGAAAAAATCAGTTCTGTTATCATGACAAAAACCTAAAAATAGGCACTTTTCAGGCTTTAAGAATTGGAGCTTTTGTTAACCAGAAAAAAAATACAAATTTAAAAACAAGAAAATATTGTATATGGGAGAAGACAAAATATCCCAGCTTTGTCCCAGAAAAAGTGAATTTTTAGAGATTTATGGACATAATGAATTCTAGAGGAAAAATAAATACCAAACCTTTTGCTAAGAGGAACAGAACAAATCTAGACCAGCACAACTGAACTATAAACCAAGACAAGGATTTTCAAAACCTAAATTTTAATAAAACAAGACACTGTCCTGTGAACTCCGGTTATTTGATTGAGTTGCCAACATATATTTCAAAAGGTGACCTTGGCAATGCTATCACAAAGAAGTATGGCATTTGCCATTAGGGCAACGGAAAATGGTAGAATGTAGTCATGTAAAAAAAACCAATTTATTGACCTATGGGAGATAATTCTGGCCAAAGCTATTGCAAAAGAAGTATTGACTCTTCCACCATCCCAAATACAATTGTAAATCTGATTTGCAGTATCAGGAAATACAACAACTTATAGCAGACACTCTCACTCATGAGTTTGCAACTGGAAAAAAACCCAAAGAGAATAATTTAATGTATGTAAATAAGATTTCAAAGATTTTTTCTGTCTCGGAAAAAAACATAGAGTACATTTGCAAAGGCCACAGCAAAATGCAAGACACTGAGGCAAGTCATTACGACAACTGACACTGAATGGCTTGGGAGTTGCATGGCAAATTCATATTAGCAATTCAAATTGGAGCTCTCCTAACTGATGACGTACTCTTTGAATAGCAGAGTACAAAAATGGGCACGCTTCAGAGAACAGGAACACTGCATTGGTATCCAAGAGTGCAAAAACAGAACAAAAAATTCTCTGTAGTACTTAAATGAAAGAGGAGATTAAGAAACTGCAAATGCATGATCTTGTCAAAATAGGCTATCCCTGCTGTAACGCCAAAAAATATTTGAATGTGCCCTGTAGTTCCATTTATACCTTCTGAAACATAGGTAGAATGGCTTAACAGGTGATCAACCAGAGTACAGATAGTTCCTAAAAGACGTACTGAGTGCAATTAAAACAGGGGGTGTAATAGAGAATGTGTCGTACATGTACCATGAGGAATGATTCTCCTTGGGTTAATCTTCTGAGGGGGAAAGAAAAAATATAAAGACTGTGGTACTGCCTCTCCAAGATCTGACCAGTCAATGCTGATCTAAGTAGAACCAGAGGCCCCAGAAAGTTGCCTCTGGGACTTTCCTCACATCGTACAGCTGTAACAAACCCACCTATTGAATCTCCTGTTTAAAAACTCGTGATTAAAAATCTCAAACATCAGAGGCACGGTGAGAAGATGTAGAGACAGTCAATGGGGCAGAATAAATCCCAGATCTGTAGCTGCTCAGGGACACAGGGTGACAGAGGAAAAAGACCATTTCTCCTATCATAGGCTGTGGAAGATAATGGCATAACCACTTGTCCTGTGATGAAGTATAGAATGATAGAATGGTTTGGTTTGGAAGGGATCTTAAAGATCATTTTGTTCCATGGCAGGGCCATGGTCATGGGCAAGGACACCTTCCACTAGACCAGGTTGCTTAGAACCCCATCCAGCCTGGCCTTGAACACTTCCAGGGATGGAACATTCACAAGCTCTTTGGGAAGGTAGGGAAGGAAGTGGGAAGAAAACAGTTCACTCTTTAGGCCACCTGATGTATGTCAACAAAGCCACATTTGGGTTGAAAATTGCTTGTCATGGAGTTAGTGAAAACTGGTACCCATTTCAGACAGAACAGCACTGTGAAACAGTGCTGAAAAGGAGAGTTACAGAAGGCCACTGCCCCTCCCCATAGGGTTCCCTCAATAGGCACAAATCCAAAGATCAAGCCTTTCAAAATATTCAGAGCCTCCTTCAGAGGACTGGTTTCCACATCACAGAGAAAAAAAAAACAAACAACACTTGTCTTTCTCATTCAGCATCGCAACAGAACAAATCAGTGAGAGGGGCCAGCTTTGCTGCTGGGAGTCTGCCATATTCCTTTCTATTCCTCAGTTCCATGACTCACCCACTGAGACAGGAGAAGAGAGGGCAACATACTAAGAGGTTAAAATGTCATCAAACACACACAATAGCAGCAGCAAAAAAGAATTCTTAAAGAACTTTTCAACAGCTGTAGCCTTGTTTTCGTAGAAATACTACACGGTACTTATCTCAGTGGCTTCTAAGATGTTCCTAGACAGTCTAACAATCATCCTTTTCCAATGTGGGGTTGTTCTCTAGTGTATGTTGCCAAATTCCTTCTCCAGTGTCATTTTAAAGTGGTTCAGTGGTGAAGTCCACCACTTTCCTTGAAGCAATTCTCCTTGTTCCAACTGTTTTCCCTTCTGACATCATAACTTGTAAAGAGCCCCACTTCTGTGAATCGTCCCCCTTAGACCATAATAGTAACACTCAGTGACTACAGCTGACTGTAAGCACAAATTTTTAGGGAAATTAGATTCAAGCATTGACAAATTTCTTGAGCACTTACACTTTTATTTTACTTACATCCTGGCCAGGAGGCCCCTGTGGTCCAGGGATACCAGGTACACCCCGGGGACCCTGATTGGAACAGAACAGACAAAACCAGTAACATGAGCAGTATTTATGAGGTGTTTCTTAGCTGAAGAAAATAAATCCTCAGCCTAATAGTTATTGGGGAAAAAAATAACTAGCTGTTACACAATTATGAGAGAGTTTAAGAAAAAATATAATTAAATCTCACAGTGCACTATCCTTGTATCTGTCATTTTTGTGCCTCAAGGAATTTCATGAGCATCACTAAAGTCAAGTTTCACACACATTGAGTGGAAAGGTAATAATGACTTTTTATAGGAGACAAGTTTTTGAACAGGGAGAAAATATGACTGAGCACAGGATGGTAGAGGAGAAAAGTAGGTCCAGCTCCTCAGTGACAAGCTATCACACTGGCTAGAACTGGCTGTTGTGCTGGAAATTCATGCCAGTGTCTACTGAGACCTTGGTACAGTTATTTGTTTCACATGAATGGATTGCATCCTTGTAAAACTGAATGTTGAGCGACTAGGTGTTTGGTGAATATTGAAATCTGTAAGATTTCAGTAAGAAAAATGTTTAAAAATGGTATATTTAAAACCTTTGAGGCCTTGTGTATAAGGAAGAGCAGTGTGCCCTAATTATGTGCCTTGAAACAATTTTTTTGAATGAAAGGTGAAACTAATAACTTACTCTTTCTCTTGTAGGACTATTGGCGCATAGGGGAAAGTTATCCCCAGGCCAAGATTCTTGATCAACTCTTTCTCTCAACTCAATATAGCAGACAAGTACCTGGTAATGCACAAGAGAAGTCCCCTTTGGAGGGTCAGCCATCCTGTGACCAACACTTGGGCAAAACCAAACTAATCACATGTGCCTTCATGAAATCACTGGTAGAAACACAAAGTAGTTTCCCCCTCCCCACAAAATTTGGGTATAGCTAGAAAGACATACTGTACCAGGGACCCTTTGTCTCCTGGGGGTCCTGCAGGGCCCTGCAAACAGAAAAGACAGCAATCAAAACACTTAAAATTAAGATCCCCCTTTGGTCGATCGGGGTGTGTCCTGAAGTATTAAGGGATTATTCTCTGCATTGGTCTGTGTGGCTGCACATGAATGTGTCTGTGCACTGCATGTGCCCACTAACAATCTGTGCTCAGCCTTGTACTGGCTGGGACTGGGGACACTGAGCCACAGCACCATCACATCTCTTGGGCTGGGACAGGACAATTCACTCAGCTCCTGAAGCCCACTATATTTAGCTACCTCTATCATAAGGAAAACCATCCCACAGGACCTCTAGGCTTTTTAATTTATGTCCAAGCAGGGAGTCCAGTGGGCTTGTGCATGATACTCGTTTGGAGATGCAACTTAAAAAGGTACAATTGAGTAGAGTGAGGCACTAGAAGGTACCCACTTCTGTAGGAACACCACAGAAATGGTGCAGTACTCATATCCAGCATGGTTGAATCAATATAGTATTTCAAACACACACAAAACAGGGCTTGTCCTCACATCCCTGAGGCTGTGTTTGAATAAATTGACTGATACTATAACTGCTCTTCTTTTTCTTTCTATTTCAGCCACAGTAACTCACTAATCTTCACACAGTCCTCCATGCAGGACACCTTAATGCTGAGCTCAAGTAGTGGCTAAATGCACAATTCTGAACCCATGGTAATACCAACAGGGCAATGCAGGGGAAGATGGAAACCTTTCTACTTATACAGTGAATGCATCCATTAGGCAATTTCAGCGTAAACATGGGAATTCACCCAATTCTCCAAGCAGTCTCCTCTTCTGCTGGGAAGAACACACTCTGCTAATGCTCAAGTTTATGGCTCAGTGTTATGTAAATTGTAACTCAATGCTTTAGCAGATAAAGTAAAAAAATCCTCATCTATATATACATTTTGTGCAGGGAGCAAAGTCAAGAGAGGCTAAGGGCACAGGAGGAACCAGGGTGATGATTTCAATTAAAAAGAGTTGTTGGCTCTCAGCTCAGAAGCTGAAGTATTATAAACACAATTTTGTCGCATCACTAAAAAGGGTAGAGGCTGACACTTTTAATTCAGTATGTAATATGCACTGAAGCAGCTCCAGTGATTTTATTAGAGTTTTTTTGTAGGTGGTGTGTTTGTTGTGTGTTTGGGTTTTTTTGGTTTTTCTTTTTGTTTTTTTTGTGGAATTTGGTCTTCATGACAGCCTGAGAGATTCAAGATTATACAGTGGTTTTTACCAATTCCAGAGTCTCTGCACTGGAGCTGAGGTTATGATGACTCTACAGTGGAAAAAAGCATCATATGAGTGGTTTGGTTTGTTGGTTTTTTTTTAAAGTATTTAGTGAAGCAGATTAAATAAATAAAACTTATCAATTGAGAATAGTATGGTGTGTAGGTGGCTACACATCCTGAGAGTGGGCAAATAACGATGACATAGAAAAAAGCAATCTTCTGGTGTGAGACAAGTGGTGTTTGCATTTGGAATCAAGTTCTTAGTCATTTGTATTCATGGATACAAGGATGCTAAAGAATAATGAGGAATAACTGTGTCATCTTGTGTACATCAGGATGCAGAAGTGAACTCATCTAACCCTGTACTGAATCTAAAAATCTGTAATTAAGAACTACCCACAAGCTAATGAGTTCCAAAGAAGCCAGATACTCATTTGCTAATTTAATTTTAATATTAATGACTGAATATTAAGAAATACAAGAACACCACTGTTTCTTAGATAAATCTTAACAAATGACACACAGCTAATCTTCAGTTATTGGTAACCTTGTGAGGGACCATGAAGGCCATGACGCAGTCACAGAGTGCAACGTGACTGACTCAGTCTGCTCTAACTTAGACAGAACTCAGCATGGTAAAAGCAAATACTAAGTCGAGATACACCTCAGAAAGCCAGATTTGTCAATCAGCAATATCATTTCAAAGCAATTTCCTGTACTAATTGGGAAATTTATGTCTGGATAAACACAGCAGTGATAACCAAACATTGACTGACTAGTACAGGATCATAGCACGAAAATGCGCAAGGTTTCAGTTGTCCTCTAGCAATTACAGTTAGAATTAGACTTTTCTTCCTCCTGAACATATTTCATTAGCAAATTTAGTGCAAATCTGGAGGTCTCTGAGCAAGGCTAGAGCCAGAGCATTCCCAAATCCCTCTCATCTCAAGAGGAGTTGCACATGACAAGTACTGGAGTGATCAAACCCCAGCAACAGGAAAAGCCAAATTTTTCAGAGCAGTCTCCTAGATACAGCTTGTGACCTACTCAAATTAAGGAGGTGAGGGAAGAGCTGGATGACATCCAACTAACTAAATATTTGAGTGAAATTATGGGGATGATGGCCCCCTTGGAACACAGCAATTTAAGCAATCTGATTTTGTATTTTGCTATCAGAGTGTCACTTTGTCACTGATGTGGGGATGTGTGTGTCACATCCATCCATCCTTTCAAACAGGGTAACAGCAAGGTCCAGCACCAGAGCTGCTGGCTCAGCACAGATCTCCACTCACATCCACAGCCAGTGTATCAAGATGAGCAAAAATTCAGGGGTCACAGCCATTTCTGTAGCACTTTTTTTGCCTCTATTTCAACTAAAACCAAATGCATCAGAAGCCCTCACAACAGATGTGTGACACCTGAGCCACAAATGGCAGCCTCCAGACTAGTCTGGAATTTGCATCTTCAAAAGGTAAAATGTCCCACAGGCTCTTGGCACAGCTGAGCACAGGCAATGCATTCCCCAGGTGGCAATATTTATTTTTCACCCTGTTACAGATTGCAGCAGGATCTCCTACTTACAGGGGGTCCAGCCAGGCCAATTCCTGGCACACCTCTGTCTCCTGGCTGTCCAGGGAGGCCAGGAGCTCCCCTCTCACCCTGAAACAAAGGAAAAAGTTACCGGCTCTGTGCACTTATGAGAAATCATGGTGAAGTGCAATCAGGTTCTACAATAGAACATCACACTGACACAACCTGACCCAATCTTGCCCACAGAGGAACAGTATCAGGTTGTGGCAGCATGAGGATGTGGCACAGTTATTGTCTCATCATGGCAAGAAAACTGTCCTTTTTCACCACAGGAGCCCCAGCCCACCCCTCCAAGCACTCACACATCACCAGTGTTGGTAAAAAGCCAACACTTCATCTCTCTCTCTTGAACGCTGTACTGCAAAAGGAGAGCACTCCCCTCTAGAACATAGGATTTTCAAAGTAAAACCTGAATAGCACAGAAAACAACTTGACTCTGTCCAATGGACACTGCAGACAGAAAGCTAAGAAAGAATTCAACTGAAATACTTTAATTTAACATCCGTTTTCTAGTTATAGGAAGAAATCAATAAGACTTTAATGGATTGCATTAAATGGAACATGAGATTTGGTCTCATGTTGGCAGTAGATTTATATCAAAGAGTCTTATTTATTCTATTTATTATGACACTATTTCTAGCTATATAGAAACATGATAGAAAAATTGTTACCTATGGATTCTGCCCACCCAAATTTCAATCTGCAGTATCTCCTATTTTTTTTCCCTTTATTTCTTTTTAAACTAATATTATACTACAAAGAAACAATACTGCAAGGACAATGAGAAAAAATGTATTCTGATTAGTTCAAACACTCCAGCAGATCCCTTATCTATTATTTTATTCAAGAAGACTAGTTCAAAACAAAAAGTTCAACAGTATTTTCCTGTGCACAATTAAGATTCTTACCATATTTTGTTGACATTGAATAGAATATTTCATGACATTTCTTTTAATGTTTTTTTTTCTGACTTTTATATTAATTCTCAGTCTATTTGTGAAGATGTGTGTGTCTGTGTGGGTGTAGTGTATGGTCTAAACTGTCAAAGATATATACAACAGACTACAATGCAGTTATACAAAGTGCAGCAAAATAAAAAAAAACCATAGCAATTTGGTTATTTCAAAAATATATGACCTAGCTGGATTGTGTCTCATACTACTATAATCCTCCTTATATCATTTCCAGATTCTGGTTCAACATCCTATTCTTCTTCCAATACAGATCAGGACATGATCATTTTGAAGAGGGGAATTTCTGACATGTTTTATTGAAGATTCAAGCACAATCCAGATGCTCCCAGAAGCAAAGGTTTTTGCTGTTTTGTTCCTTTCTCTATTTGCTGTGTACGTATAAGGGAAAAAATATAACTTCAGCAGAAGAAATTAGTGTCATTAACCTCATTAACTAGCTAGTTTTTGCCTTAACTATGATATATGAAGGCAAGCCTCATATGAGAAGCCAACTGAAGAGACCTTCAATCCGGTCTCTTCGGAAAATAATCCACATTTTGGAGAGGTGAAGGGAATGAGTGCTACGGAAGACTGCTCCTGGAGGGGCTGACAAGTGGTCTTGAGAGTAGATCATCCTGGAGCTATTTAATGTCTCTCTAGCTGTCTGGATTAAAGGGCCCAAATCACAGTTTCCCTGGAAAAGTGTGCATTTATCCCTTAGTTTGTGTTGAACTCACGTAATGCTGAAAGAAATTTTAAATGTGCAAAGTGTACACAGCTAATTCACATCAGTATTTACACTACAGACATATTAGAATAACAGGCTAGAACTGCATTTTTTGAGTGACAACTTCACAAACTCTGTTTTTCAGGGGAAAAAAGACCATGTTTTCACCTTAATTTTTTTCCAGTTCAAGTGATCCAGAGTAGCAGTCCACAATGAAGCCCATGCTTACCTTATGTCCAAAGGGTCCTGGGAGGCCTGGTGGTCCTCTTTCCCCCTAAAGTGACAAGAGGCAAAACAAGAAAACAATCACCATCCAGCCAAACAGGATCCTGGGAGTCTTTGAAACAGTCAAAGGAGACTTTGTTATAGTCCCTGCAGCAAATACAGCACCACCACCCTCCTGACCTCACACAATCCTGGCAATATTTTACTGACAACACGTAAGCAAATCAAATCATCTGCTAATTTGTCTAGAATTAAATGCTTTTAGGGAACCTCCACCAAGCTAATCATTTTTGTACTGGTCACAAGCACAACAGCAACTACTTGTGGAGGTCTCCATTTTCACTGGCCACCATAGCACACCACAGGGGCTTTAATGTTCAGAAATACAGCTTCAGTTCTTTCTGCTGTTTTGGATGCAGTGCTGTGATTTGGGGCATTCTGCACAGTCAGGCCTTTTTATGGATTCAGGTAAATCCACAGTTTTCCTACAGAAGTCATGCTGCTCTATTTCATTGAACTACTCAAGCACAAAGCTTGCCAGCAATACTTACCTGTGCTCCATCTTTACCCTTTCCAGGCAAACCTGGCACTCCAGCAGGCCCTGGCTCTCCAGGTGGCCCAGGCAAACCCACTTTTCCTTCTTGTCCAGGATCACCCTGTAGAAGACAATCCATAAGAACTCTTAGTACACTACTAAAGACCATTCCTGTCTCAGGTGTTTCACTGGGACTGAGAGATATGCATTTTAACTAGTTTTCTTATCTGGATTCCTTCTGGTATCATTGGAAACACTCTGTTATGGAAAACCTTTCCCTTCGTTAATCTCAAGGCACTTGTAATTTCCCTTAAGGAAAGTAAAAGGAGACTTCAAACTGTTTTGGGAACCAGGTATATGTGGTGATGTGCTCCCTCCATTCCCTAATCTTTGTTTCCTGTAATCCTGCTCAAGTGACAACCACCAGCAGCACTAGTAATGGATGCATCTTGTTGTGGTGGCTGTATCTGACTAATAGTTGATTCAGGGGAAACAGATAACACTATAGCCAAGGGATGGCCTGAGCAATGTGCCCACCTAATCACAGTGATGGTCAATGTCTTTCCAAATTTGGAAGCAACTGATATCTATAGTCAGTACGCAAATATGACAATGACTCAATCACTTTACTCCATGAACAGTGGACAGGCTGTTGAGCTGTCCTGTACAGCAGTGGGCTGCATGCCCAGATCTCCCTTGAGTAGGGATGCCTCTCAAGGCTACCCCTCAAATGATAGCACATCAGAAACTCAATAAGTGAACTGGGAATAAGCAAGCTGAAAATTTGAAACCTTAGATAAGTGATATAAAGAATTGGTTGTACACGTATAATCCTTTACACGCAAAGTTAATCAAGTTTAGGACTAAGTCTGGATCCAGCCACACCTAAACTCCCCTCTGAGAAGGAGAATAGAATGCAAGGGGATCCTCTGTGAACCTCATGAACTCAACGAAAGGGTCCCCATGACAGTTTTGTCTGACTCTGTCCTCTATGCAGTAAATAATCAAGAGTACCCTGCATTGAATCTTGTTAAACCAATGTGGCATTTACAATTGAACTTTATTAACTCAGTGTCTTATATCAATAAAATATATTGTTGCTTCTTCCTTGTGAGTGAAACGCATCACTCTATTCATGACACTGTATGAGAGAGCTCTTGGTCCTCAAATGACCCTGAGGTAGAGTTCAGTAATTTAGAAGAAGATTTGACTGAAGGAGCTGGGATTCATTCCCTTTTAAGCCCCAAATATACGCATATATGGGGCCACATTTCTGATTAATCATTTCTACTCCAGCAAACAAAGATCAGGACTCCAGCATGCTGGGCATTGTGTGATGTATGACCAAATCATCAACCCCTGGCCTCAGAAAGCTCATAAGGTGGGACATAAGAGAGGCGAGGCAGACAAAAGGTAAGCAACAATGCACAGGTAAGCTGAACTAATGGTCCAGTTAAAACAGCTTATCATGAAAGCCAGTTTTTCTTCTAGCTTCTTCTAGCTTTGGATTTACAGTGATGAATAGGAGTTTCTTAAAACACCAAATGCTCATTCTTGTCAGACAACAAGGACGGCAGAAGGTCATAATTTCAAAATGTATATCAGTGACTTCTCTCTATCTAGTCATGTCTCAGTGGTTTATTAGATAAATTATAAAGCTGTAACAGGGTGAAAACCTTATAGCATGTGTAATAGAGTTCAGACAAGATGATCTAATGAGCCCATACACATACTTTTGAAATAATTTCCAAGTTCAGACAGCTTCTGTCCCAGTTACTTAAAATGCCCAAGAAAAAAAGAATCAAATCCATTAAAGAACAAACTTACCCTTTCTCCCTTTTCTCCTGCCTTTCCTGGCAGTCCAGGGCCTCCAGGCACACCCTGGAGAGAAAAGAACTTTAAAGCTTAGAAGTTTCTTTGTAGGTAGTATTTGATCCTAAAGCAAAGAGGTGGACCTGAGGGTTCAGCACAACCTATCTCAAGGATTAATATCAGCTCTACATTTCCCAGTACAGACAACCTGTAATCCAGAGAACACCACAGAAGAGCTGTGTACCATGTCCTTAACGGAGGATTTTTTTTAATACAAAAGAGAGCTGAACAGCAAAATCAGAAACTGAGCTAATCCCAGATTTGTCCATTCTACTTCTACTAGTAACTTTTTTTTCCATATATTGAAACCCTCAGCAGTTCCTAACCCACTACCAACAAACCCACAATCAACACCTCTGTATCAGAGAAGCCAAAATCCCCTAATATATATATATATATAATTTTTTTAATGGCTACTGCTCTCCAAAGCTAAACATTGGGAAACATAGCTATGTTCATTTTATCCTCTATTTCCATTTTAAATCCTTTCCATATCTTGACTGGCAGATCTCAAAGGATTCCATGTCAAAATATACGTGATTTAGAGCTCCAAATTAAATACTATAACTTTCTAACTCAAAAAAACACATTTTGGAGTGGTAATTCATTTTCAGATGTGAAGTCATGTCTTGGCACCATTAAGATTGGATTGACCTCAAAATGGATGTGATAATTATTTTCCTTTCTGCAGCAGTAAAATTATTTCCAATGATATTAGCTTTTATAGGTAATATATTGGTATTACTGGTATAGAAGTTTGCTTAACAGAATATGAATTTGAAAAAGGTCTTAATTTTCAATATCACTTCTCAGTTTGAAATTAAATCACTGAATTAGTACAATTAAATCAAATGTATTTTAACAATTAGTAGAAAGGCAATTTAGGTTTTCTTGGATTGCTCAGGTAATAAACTCTGGCTCAAAGAGTCCTCTGTGCTAAACCACTGTGCCTGAGTATCATGAGGTCTAAATGGTATTTTTCACCTACTCCAGTCTAAACCCAGAGAAACCCCAGGAACTAGAAAGAAAATTACACTATTAGAGTAGAGTTAGTCTAAAGATTTTTTAGCAAACATGAAGAGTTTTATCATACACAACTTAATAACGGTGATGAACATCTACTGAGGTAAAGGGGACATCGCATTGATTTCAAGGCTCTGATTGTAGACCAATTGCCTACATGCTTTCATAATAAAAGAGGGAGTTTACCATGTTATTTTTATATCAACAAGTCATGTTTACAACAGTAAAGAACATATGAAAACAAGGCAAAGATAACAAAACCAAAGGGACAACAAACTTTGAAATTTTTCTCTTGAAGAGATGGCAGCAAAAATCACTTTTGACATTTTGGTGAGGAATGAAGCAGGTCCATGTCTCCATCTTGCTAAAAATTAATATAAGATGTTTCATGGATACACCGTTCCCAGGTGCCTCCTGATCTTTCAATTCAACCACAAGAAACAAGTGTAATGAAACACAGCCTTTTGAACCATAGTAATCCCCATGGAAGGGAAAATGAAACACATTAACTAAGGAAATCAGGGCACAGATGGGAAAACAAATACACTGGTGCATACATACCACATTTCCTGGCAAGCCTCTTGGACCTGGAGGCCCTGCTGGTCCACTTACACCCTATTTTGAAAAAATTAAGAATGTGTGCATATGTAAGTCACAACTTGTATCACCATAGGAACAAGATGTTTCAAGGGAGATTGGATTTCGTGTTAGACAAGGTGTTGTACAGGCAGAAAGCAAAAATAGCATGTTTGTGAGAAACTTTTTAGTGTAAAGAACAATGAAATAATACAAAATGGATGAAGACTCTCTTTGAGAGCTTAAAGTTGCCTTCCATCAAAATAAATCCTAAATCTAGCTGAGAGACAGGAAGAAAAGTCTGGGCCAGAAACATCAAAACAACAGAGGAAAGTATGTTGATTTATGATAAAAAAAAACTAGGTCAACAAAATATGTTTTGTTGACAATTCTACTGTTCTCTGCTCTAGGCAACAAAGCCTGAAAACACCCATTTACACTAAAGAGATGAACAGCCCAAAACACTGAGAGAGTATAGTTCTGAATTGCAGGTCTTTTCCATTTACAAGTGAAAGCTTTGTAGGGTGAGAAAACTCACGTGTTCCTCTATTAATTCCTCCACAAAAATACTAAGAGATTCTTCAGCCAAGAGTGAAAGAGAGCTGGGAAGAGGTAGTTCAGGATTTAGAGTCAAAGCACCACAGAATATTCTGAGTTGGAAGGGACTAAGGATCATTAAGTTGAGCTCCTAAGTCAATGGCCCATATGGGGATTGAACCCATACCTTGGTGTTATTGGCACCATGCTCTAGCATCTGAGCACAAACCACAAAAGGAAAACCATGAACACAAAGGTGGAAGAAGAAATTTCAGTGTTTTAAGATGCATAATTTGGATTTCCTATTCTGTCCTTCTCCTAATCACAAGCATCCTCACTCTCAATCATTATTTCAAATAGTTCTTCCTTCTCTGCTTGCAAAGAAAGTCCGTGGCCACTTATGCAGTCACAAAGGTCTTATATGCTCTCACAATAATAAAATAGGACTGAAATCCTTTGCTGTTCCTTAGCACACAGCCAGGCAGCACTCCCTGCAACGTACACCTCAAAAAGGGAGGTGAGATGGGTTGTCTGGATAAGCCAGTATTAAAAAAAGCAGAATTGATGAGGAAGCCTAAAAGCAACGGTGATGAAAAACCAATTCAGGCTGCTGATGAGCTGTGAGCTCCCTGCTCCAGCTGGCAGCCTGGGCTCTGCTGATATCACAGTGCAGCCACAATCTCCTCCAGCAACTCACCCAGAAAAGGGAGTTTTGTCAGACAGGGAGAGATTTGACCAAAGAAAGATGCACAATTTTGAGCTGGGCTCATGGGGACATTGATCTGTTTGGTGCAGATGGGCCTGTTTGTCCACAAGCAGCAACACTTCCAGCTGCAGATTAGGATGCACCCTATGCCCAAGCAGCCTGTGACTCCAAAGCTGCCAGATGTTGCCTTCAGTGTCCCTTCAGAAGTGTTACTGCCAGGTAAAAGTGCTGCAAGGGAAGCAGTTACTCACAGTCTCTCCGGGGGCTCCAGCCTCTCCTCGGGCTCCTTTCTCCCCCTTCACACCCTGTGCAGAAAGAAGAGAGAGATACCTGCTGATTAGACATGGGAAGGGACTGCCTGCCAGACAAAAAGACTTCAAGATGCTTGAATGTGCACTAGGCAATGGTTTTTGTTAACCAATTCTCAGATGAGTTAACGGCTGAGGAAATAGCTCCTGGTTCTCTGTGCAGCAAGAAAAGGAAACATAAAAATAAAATCCTGAGGCTTAAAAAGAATTACTAATGACTGATCAGCTCAGAGGCTGTTTCTCAGCACAGGATGCTGAAATTTTCAAGTATTCATCTGGGTGAAACTCCTTCCTATCCTCAGGCCTACCAGCTACTTCATTTCCAGCTGAACTCTGATGACCTCCACTCACAGAGGAAGATTTGCCTGCAGTTCTCAAATATAAACATCAGTAATTTAGAAATGGTCAAAGCAGGTCACTGTGCAGAGGGTTTGTCCTAGTACTGCATATCACAGAGACCTTTATGAGGAATTTTGGCAGGACAGTCTGCTCACTGAACTGTCCCCTATTTAGTAGATGTTAGTAAAAAGTTGCAATAGTATTACAGTTTTGTTTGTTTAGGTTTTTTTTCAGAGTACTAAGTCTGCTGTTAACCTGTTTAAGCCGTATTTCTGATTATATGGCTTGGGGATAGCACATACAATGGCAGCTACCCATGTTGACATGAAAACACTCAGTGATGACTCGAAACAACATGCATGAGCCAAGAAATTTTCAGAATGTGACTGAGACTATAAAACCATTTCACATGAGCCACAGTTCATTCAACATCAAATGGACTGGGGTTGAACTTGACTGCTCTGCAATGTTTTGACAATGTACTGCAGTGAATTATCTGTGAGACCTGTGGCATGAGTACAAGATGCCCTCTTGAAGCATCATGAAGTTGGAAGAAGTCTCTCAGACAATACTGATCACGCTACAGAGGTACCATATTTCTTTCTTGATTTTCCTCCTGTTGACCTGATGTCTGGCATAAGTAAACACCTCTACAGAAGTCTCTGAGCTTACACCAATGAGAAGGAAGAAATGGGCTGTGGGTACACAGGGGAAGAATTATTCATAGCAATACAGACCTTGAGGGCATTCTCCTCTGGTCATGTCAGGGATTTTCTTCAAGGCTGGGCCCTCTTACCTGTACTCCTGCTGGTCCTGGGGCACCTTGTTTACCTGGGAACCCAGGCAACCCCTGCAAAAACAGAGGGAGAAGTGAAGGAGCTGAAGAAAGCTTCTCCTTTCTTCTCAGAAGATGATGATTCTCCCTTCTCCCACTGAGAGAGTGTTTTTTACAGAAGCGGTGACTGCATGGGACTCTGTCTCTCCTGGGTGCTCCAGAACAAGAGCAGTCCAGGATACAAATGCAGTAGCCAAATGCACAATTTAGTCGGGCCACACCATTTCAAAAGCCCTTAATAAAGCCTGCACAACCTTACTGCCAGCCAAGCTCTGTCTAGCAAACCTCATGGTCACTTTTTCAGTTACTAAGGCCAGAACTATAGATTAGGTATCTAAACACATGTAGTCATGTAGCTTCCTCTACAGTCAGTACAAAGAGAAGCACCACTGTGCCTATTTCTGATGAGAAAGGCATCCCTGGAAGAAGCATTTCCAATCCTGTCCCTCCAAAACAGGCAGTTCCCACATCCTCTTATTGGTCAAGTTCAAAACCAACTAAAGAAAAACTTGGCTGTGCTTACAGGTTCTCCGCTTGTTCCTCGATCTCCTTTCTCTCCTTTTGGTCCAGGTTCACCCTGATATAAAACAATAATACAAAGAGAGAAATAAAGGCTGTTTCCATGCCTGGAAGTCACACTAGTCTTGTTTGGCAAGAAGGCTCTTTCAATCAGTTATCCATTTATTATAGAGTAGCTTCTTCAAAGGACTTTGAGGTCAATGAAAATCAAAACTGATATCCTACACTATGACTTGGAGATCCCTGTCCAGACTTCTTGATCTGTTATGATAATAATTGACAAATTGTTCAGTTTGAAAAGAGAACATTTTTCTCTTGTAGAAAACAGTTTGGAATGTACCATTCCAAAATTGTATTAATTCATCTCCAAAACATATTAACAGGCCACGAGATTTGACCAAAAGCAAAAGCACCAGCGCCACGGTACAGCCTTTCTATAGGACCACAGACCTAATGTCATCCTACATTCCTGGGGGAATGATCCCACATACAGACAGTTCCCTATCCCACCTATAAGAGAGAGGTGTTCAGGATCTCATCTTGAGCACCTCCAGAGGTGTGCATTACACAGCTATTCCTGATCTCTAGTTTTGTTAACATCTCCATATACTCATGAATCTTTCTCTCCCTCCTGCAATGTCAGTACATTATTTCATGCAGCACCATCACTGGCTAATAGGATTAATTTATTCCTGTTCTTCTTCCTTACAGTAAATTGAAAATGCTTTCAGACAGAAGTTCATCAGCTTTGTCCTGAGCTCTAGAACAATAATCAATAAATCCATATTTCTGCATTTTATAAATTGAAAAGGAAAGCACACAGTTATGGAACTAGCTGGAATAAACCCGGTACTACATGAATACTCACATTTGTATATTGATATGAACATATGTATTCAGGCAACAGCAATCATTACTTATTCATTATTTATCATACAAAGTGTTTCAATTATGCAATCAAGAAAGAGTAAGAACATCAGTGATTTTAGCTACATACACATGCAAGGAATAGTGATCAGTCAAAACACAGAGCCAGACAAATCAGCTTGAATTTTATTCACATCAGCTATTTGCCACTCATTTCTACAACACCTGGGAATTCACAGTCCATTTTCAAATGATTCTCCAACAGACAAAATAAATGTATCTGCATAAATACTACTTATGCTTGTATTTATTATGCATTATGAAAAAATATCATCATCTGTAATAAATAATGGGAGGAATTTTACTCTACAAGTAGCATCTTGTTAGATCGACTTTTAACCAGGCAGTCCCTGATGCCATCTAGCGTCCTTCAGAAAGATATCAGGACCACCTAAAGTGGCTCAAGTGGTCCAAAGCTGCAAACTTCTACGGCCATGCCTGGAACTTGTTTTGTGTAATGATCTTTCAAGTCTTTAAACTCTTTTGAGAGAGCAGAACAACAAAGCACAGACATGTCAGTACAATTGTAGGCAGGGATGGTGTTACTGAGTTGGGGTAAGGATGGGTATTACCAGGGAAAACAAGACTGCAAAGGGAAGAAGTAACTCAACAGGTAAAGGGAGGAAGTTTTTTTAATAGTCTTCTTACTCTCACTTCTTCCTTGATACTTGACTTGCAAAGTAGGGCAAAATTTAACAACCACAGACATGGGTAGAGGAAGCATTTCTTCACAGAATCATAGAATGGTTTGGATAGGAAGGGACATTAAAGATCACTTAGTTCCAACCCCCTCGTGGTGGACAAGGATGCCACCCACTAGACCAGATTGCTCAAAGCCCCATCCAACCTGTCCTTAACACTTCCAGGCATGGGGCATCCACAGCTTCTCTGAGCAACCTATTCCAGTGCCTGAACACTCTCATAATAAAGAACTACTTCCAAGCATCTAATCTAAACCTTCTCTCTATCAGTTCGATGCCATTTCCCCTTGTTCTGTCACTCCCTGACCATACCAAAAGTCTACCTGCAACACTCCTGTAGCCCCTTTAGGTACTAGAAAGCACTATAAGGTCTTCCCTGGAGCCTTCTCTTTCTCCAGGCTGACCAGCCACAATTGTCTCAGCCTTTACTCACAGGACAGGTGCTCCAACCCTCTATTATTGTGGCCTCCTCTGGAGTTGCTCTAACAGGTCCATGTCCTTCTTATGCTGAGGATCCCAGAACTGGATGCAGCACTGCAAGAGGGATCTCACCAGATGAGAATGACCTCCCTCACCTCCCTGCTTTTGATGCAGCCCAGACACAATGGGCTTTCATTAACCCAACCTACCAGCAAATCTGCCTTCAAGTCCTTCCAAGTTTGCCAAGTCCATGACTCTCTCTCGAGGTTGTTAACAGTGCCTGATAGTGCTGGCCAGTGGGAGCTGGTCTTAATCCACTGTCACCCATTTCTTACCTACAGGTCAGTGCACGGAAATTATACAGTGACAGGTATCAGCTGCCACCAACCTGGGTTAGAGCAGGGCTTACAGCTCCCATGACCTGCTCTTGGCAGTCTCTCTCGACAGAGACTACTCTCCTATAGTCTCAATTATGGCCTACTAACTTCCACTTAAAGGAAAGTAAATGCAGTGAGGGTTCAGCTGTACCCAGCTGCAGTGTGAGACAGAAGGTAAAGTGAGGGGCCATCTCTTGTTTTACTGCTTTTGCCTCTTTCCAGCCATGACTCCTGGCCACCACTCTCACCCCATTTCCAAAAATATTTCAGGATTCTAACTAACTAGCCTAAATAAATATGAAAAAGTTCTCTGATGCTATACACTACATACTCAATGGGAAGCAATGACAAGGATTAGCTTTTGGAGAGTGCATGATGACATTCAGCACTCTGCTGGTCCTGACACCTCTGTAACATAACTCATGACACTCTCCTGAGGCTTATCACTGCCTTCTGACACTTGAATTTGTAGACCTGTAAATCAAAGGCAACTATCCTTACCCCCACTTCTTCTCTCAAAGCTCACAGTGCTATGGGGGACCTGTGCTATGGTAGGTGTCATTACATTCATCTTGCACATGGAGAAATCCCAGAAAACTGACCAGCTGACACACTTCAAGACTTTTATTCCTTGCTGTCTTGCAGCTCATTTACAAGGCCAATGCACTCAAAACAAAAGAAACAAATAACTCCTCCTATGGTTATAGCACTACAAAGACCACATAATATGTCATTGTTCTGCATGTTTCCTTACTGTACATACATATATATATATATACACACACATACACACACATACATAATTATAAGCATAAATCATGAGCAAAGGGGAAAATCAGACCAAAAAATCTTGTCTCTTATTTCTAGTACCACCTTACGTCCCATCCTTACTTCCTTCCTCAGCCTCTGAAGAACCTGGCATGTACTCTTTCCTTTCTAATGGCACTCTTACAGCCCACCTCTGCCATCTGTAAACCTCTTGATTCATAACAAACTTATTCACAGATCATGTTAGTTCATTTATGTCCCTCTACGTGCTGCAAGTGGGAAATAAAACTTCATTTTAAGCTTGGTTTAAGAGGCTGGGATAGCATACAGCTATGTGCCAGCCACAGCTGGTTTAGCTGCCCTTACCAGAACAGCTTTGGACTGCTCATCATGGCTTATTACAATGGTGAAGGTGCCCACAACCAGACACAAGATGAGCTCTTCACTGAAAGCATTTAAATAACACAGAAAACACTAAGGTGCTGTGTGTCTATCAGATACAAGAGGCAATAAGCCAGAGGCCATGTTTATTAGAGATGTTACTTACAGGAATCCTGGGGTGTGGGGTGAAGAATGCTGTCTGGAACAGAAACCACAGTGTTAAAATAAGGATTGCCCATTTTTCTTGAAATGCAATAGCTTGTATTTTATTTGTCATTACAGATTACACATTCCAAACATCCATCAGTAGGTTTATAAATGAGCAACTCATCATAACATCTGGCTGTTTGGAAAGAAGCCCGCAAGTATCAGACATTTCCTAGAGTATTTGAAATATGACCATAAGCCCAGAAACATCCTTTATGTCCCACTGCTATGAAAAAACAATCTTTAACCTTTTTAGCAAGTTTACATTTAGCAGTCTCCAGCTCACTTTTTCACTTGAAGCTATCTTCTATATTTTTAAACTTCCTGACACCACAGCTGAGCTTTGTGTGTTCTCACTCTGCTTTGTACTTGGGAATATAGTCGTTTTGAAGAACTAGCCACAAATAAAGGATAAAGTTTTGTAGAAAGTGTATCTATCAAAGCTGATAAAATTAAGAAGGAAATGAAATTATGTCAAAATCATCACCTATTTAGAACAGATGAAACAGAAATTATTTCTCCCTACAACCATAGCAACTTGAGCAGTCAGACATGTCTTCTCTATGTCTAGTCATGTTTTAACATGTTTGTGAGTTGCCTTTTCCAGATCTACTGAGTGAGATTTAACCTTGATGTGACTGGGTCATTCTTATCTGAGAAACATGGAGTTCTTCTAGACAAGCCACCAGGAAGCAGCCTTTAGCATAGATCGAAGAGGCCCAACTAGTGGCACAGAACAAAGTCTAACACCTCCTCCACTGCTGCATGAAGCTCTTAAGGCACTTGATTTTCACCAACAAACAGACCTTGATTCAATTTTTATCCATGATCTGTGGCAGCTGTATCCAGCTGTTGTGAGCAGAGTTAATGAGCAGATATCTGCCATTTCTTGAAGGACCAGTGACTGGGATCAGCCCTCTGCTTGCAATGATAATGCTTATTCCAAGCTGCTTACTCAGATTTTTCAAAGGTTTGTGTATTTACATTCAG
Source organism: Calyptomena viridis (assembly GCA_013390005.1). NCBI lineage: Eukaryota > Metazoa > Chordata > Aves > Passeriformes > Eurylaimidae > Calyptomena > Calyptomena viridis. The sequence goes on from WEIV01008272.1 coordinate 81,686, forward strand.
TGGATTCCGGTTTAATCACCAGTGAACATCACTGCAATTACACTTAGGCTTCCAAAAGTAATTTTTCAGGCTTATACTTAAAACAATAAATTTATGTACTCGTGGTATGTGGGTTTTCTAGTTGCTTTTCTTTTTTTTTATTACTAGAAAGGCTACATGCAACCAGGTGTGACTGGTTTGTGTTTTGGATCCAGTGCTGAACCCAGAATGATCTGGGATGAGAGGGTCTTTCTGGGGTTACAGCACAGCATGGCACCATATGCCAGGGAGGCTCTGGGTGGCTGCATTGCTGAATCTCGATGCTCCATCCATTAAGTTCACATCAATGAGAAGTGAAACCTTTTGCTCTTATTGGAAAAAGATGAATTGTTCCCCAAGGAGGAAAGCTAAACCAGTCTTATCCTGAGATCCCAGTGGGAAAAATCTATCTCACCTTGGAAAATCTGCAGGAATGTACTCCCTGTTTTCAGCCATGACCTTCTTCAGAAAGTTCCCACAGTTGTTAAAAAACCAATTTAAGTGCTACCACAGGGTAAGGGCAGAAAAAATGCTGTTTGCAAAGAGGCACAACCTCCCCCAAAAATAAAAAGACCAAATGCACCTTGATATTGCTTCTCCGAACCAAAGTGAGATAATCTCAGAATAAATAGGTCCTAAAGTTCCCGCAGAGAAGTAAGGAACTTGAAAAGATTTGTTTCCGAGTAATTTGTGCAGAGGAAGTGTGATGATGCCTTGAATATTGTTACAGCACTGAGCACAATCTTACTTACTGTTCCAGGTAAGCCTGGAGGTCCAGGGGAACCCGTGTCACCCTGGAGAGGAGAAAAATATAAACAATGATTTAAAAAGATGTAAAAATAAAACCCAACATTATCAGTTAGAATATGTAGCATTACCAGATGAGATGTAACCAACCCACCAGCTCAGTGACACTGAAAATCCCAATGCACTTCTCTGATGGGTGGAATATACCCCAGTGCTCTGATCAGAACTTTTCCTGTCCTTGCTTTGTCACATGCAGGTTTCTCACTTTGTTTTCTTTATTACTTTATGATTTTATCATTGATCTGACTTTAATTCATTTCTAAAGTTGCCCCATCTAGTGTAGGACATGGAGTTTTATTTGCTTTTTAAGTTAAAGTTGATCCAAATTCTTGATTGAAAACATGTTTTAGCTGAACTTCTTTCACTGATGGAAAAAAATCCTGTTTTTCATCAAATATTTAAATTTCTAAATCCAACTATTCAAACTATACTGTTGCTGGAGTATCTCATGAGCCTTATAATCTGTGTGTTGTAGGTGGCATTGACCTTCCTGTGGGCTGCGCTCCACAAACATCAGTCCCCTGAAACTTCAAAGCCAAGAACTATGAGCAATACAGGTCAACCTCACAGATACAGGAGATTTAGGTGCTTCATTGGTGTCAACTGGTCACCTATGAAAGAATTACCACATCCAGAGATGGTGATAAACAGATAAACTGAGGACTGATATATCGTAGGAAGAAGGCGAAAATGGTACTCACATCCTAAATGCTATATCCATTATAATGAAGGCAATTTTTTTGCCATACATCCACAAGCATCTGTAAGGTTAGTGCTACTTCTTCCCCTTCATGTTCAAAGGGGTTAAATGTATATTTTGGTGGACATTACCTTTGTCTAGTTCTCTCATTTTGACTAAAATTAATGGTGGTGTGATGGCAGAAGCCCAGACTACTCCTTAAATTATTGTTCCATTGAACCACAGGCAGGCACAGAAAATTTCTTTAGACTTTAGTTCCAGGCTCATTTATATCAGCCAGTTATAAAATAGAGTTTCCTTTAATTCAAGAAATCGTCCTTAATTTCATCAGCTTGCACTGCTAAATAAAGAATTGTCTCCATCCCACACACAGCTATTTCTGCTGCTTTTCTGTAAAGCTCAGTTAAAAGTCTTCTATTGTTTCTGATCTTTCTCAGATATTCTCTATCACTTGTCTCTGCCCCCTCATCTCTTTTCCTTCTTGTCAAAGGAAGATCATGGTCATGTCATGACTTACCTTTTCTCCTCGTTCACCTTTCATTCCTGGGTGACCATCTGTTCCTTTTTCTCCCTAAAAGCAGAGAAAGGAAAGCAGGAAATAGGCACATATTTATTTGATTGCATCAGCCCCACTAAAATATTTTACACTTTCAGTTATCTTACCTGTCTTTTGAGAGGTAGAGCAAGCAAGTAAAAACATAAAATTTTGGAGATGGCTTCATAAAATCCACATTATTTTCAAAACCAATGAATATCAATTGAGTTTATCGAAAGGAAAGCATCTAAAATAACTTGCTTGCAGATGATCATTCTGCCTGATGCAGTTATAAAAAAACAGATGTTTTTCTAGTTGGACAAGAGAAGCAGCAGAACAGGAGTTAAGACCCAGAGTGGATATTCATATTACTGATCAGTTTATAGAAGAGATTTCTGAATCATCCTTTCCCTGGCACCCACCTCTCTATTTTGCCCAGGTAATCTGTCCTTCTGAACATGAGATGCTTTACAAGGATGATGTGATATTCCTCAAAGTGCATACACAAAGTGTATTTATCCCGCCCTCAAACTGGAGCTGTCCGACTTATATTTCTGTAATTTTATATATCCAGCGAATCATAGAATGGTTTGGGTTGGAAGGGATCTTAAAGATCCTTTAAAGTTCCAGCAACCTTGACATGGAAAGGGACACCTTTCACTAGACCAGGTTGCTTAAAGTCTCACCCAGTTTGGCCTTGAACACTTAAAATAGAATATATCCTATATCCTACCCTCTATAATGCATAAAATCAAGCAAATTAAATGGGAAGATCTCAGTTGATTTTAGATCCCTCTTGATCGCATTGAAGCTTGTGGTCAGCTGTCAGGAGTACAGACCTCATTTACCCAGCTAAATTTACTGTCAGGCCCCTGATTCAAATATTTCCCAGTGTCTCTGGCATCTCCAGATGCCTCTGGAGTTCTGGAGTTAGCCATGGGAAGCACTAGACACCAGGATCTGGGGGGAATTTGAGGCATCAGAAAATAATCCAGCCATGTGGAGCCTTTTCCAGGGCTCAGTGATATGGAGGATTTATTATTTTTTGTTGTCAAAAATTCTTCACGTTCTAAGATAGGGCAGATACATCTGACAGTGAGTCCTTTAGAGCAGTGTACCTCTTCTAGTACCTCACAATCAGCACAGCATCAGTCACAACCTTGTGCATTTAGGACAGACACTGTTCATTAGCACCTCTGCTGCAATTAGGAACAGTCACTAGGCAGGGAATACCTTTGTGGAAGGAGTACTTGGTGACCTTGCAGGATGCCAATCAGCTGCTCACCACAGCAATCACACCAAGAGTTTTTTTCATCAGGGGATGCTCAAGACAAACCCTTCTGATGCCAAACAGCCAAAAAAGATCAAGCTGTTCCTCAAAGTCACTCACCTGGTCTCCTTTTTCTCCTCTCAGTCCAGGTAAACCCTGACGACCTGGAAAACCTGCTTCGCCCTGGAAATCAAAGAAATGTGTGAAATCTAGAATGCTGTTGGACAGACCCTGCCCCAGTTTTCTTAAGAGATTGATTATAGATGTAGTTTGCTGAGAGATAATGGGATTAGTTTGATTATCAAATAATTTCTTTTTTTTTTTTTTTTTCCTAAACCATTACATAAAACAGCAGTTAAGACTTCTCCTTTCTTGACTGTTAACTGATGCTATGGAATTTAGGACATATTTTCTTCATGCTGCTCTGTAGCAGGATCAAGCAAGCAAATAAAAGCTGCTAAAGAAGTTAAATATTTTATTTTCATCTTTAATAATCTAGTGTAGTCTGGAAATGCAAAAACTGGGCTGTATTAAACAGAACTGTGTAGATGTCTCCTTATGAACAGATCTAGTATTTTCTGGAGGCAGTATTGCACATTTGGATTTATTTCTGTTTGAAATTTAACTTTGATTTTCTGCTTTGTAATACTTGCTATTGGAGTAATTATGATCTCTGTGTTATGTGTTTCCTCCTAAATAAATCAAGTATTCTCAAATTTAGCTCTCAGTTGACCCAGTTTGTCATCTGAAAACAGCCATGTGGTTTTCTATTTGTAATTATTCTGCTCTCTGCTTTTGTAGTGCAATATCACAAAGGATCTCAGTCATGGATAGGATCCAAATTCTCTAAGTCTTGTACAAATACTGAACTAAGGAAAAGTGATCCCTGCTCTATAGAGACTAGCTCAGGTATGGGAAGGCCCAAAAGATTATCATGAAATAGTTGAAATGAGTCTGCAGACAAAACCAGGTGAAGAACAAAATGCTGTGATGACTGAGGATGACTAGGAACATCAAGGAAATGTTGGAGAATTTAATAGAAAGTGACAGAGGGAGTGGTGTTTTCTCAAATCCACTGCAGAATCCTGACTGATCATGGAATGACAGAATGGTCTGGGTTCGAAGGCACCTTAAGAACCCCTCTGCCTTGGGCAGGGATACCTTCCACTAGATCAGGTTCCTCAACAACACATCCAACCTGGCCCTGAACACTTCCAGGGATGGAAATGATGATGAGGTCCCAGAAATCAGGAGAACAATCAGAGGCCCTAACATTAAAGTAGAAAAAAGGAGAATTTTGAGGGAAAATAAAAACATGTGGTGTAAATTTGGCCTCCGGAAATACTCTGAAGCAAAACATCAGTGACTTTGTATCAGTTCAAGGATAGAAAGATAATATAAAACAGAAACTGTGGATTTTTTAAAAACTAATCCGATCAAACTCATTCAGTTCCCTCCCCTGACATGATAACTAAGCAGATAAGAAGCATTTTTATGATGTATCTTGACTTTAGTAAGACATCTGACACACGTCAACATGACATTCTTATTAGTAAACCACAGAAATGTGGTGTAGAAGAGTCTCTGGAGGGTAGTGTAAAACTGATTGAAGAAATAACACTCACATGCCTGCTATCAACTGTTTCCTGTCAAATTCAGAGGATATATGAAATGAAGTCCTCTAACAGTCTGCACTATTCACTATTTATGGCTGAGGTGACAGAAAAGAGAACATTTCATAAATGTGTGGAGAACACCAAGCCATGGAGAGAGAGGAAAATGTTTTGGAGGGTGGTGGTAGAATTCAAAATAGCCCCGTGTGGGGAGATGATCCAGACCAAGGGGTGGTGCTTTGGTTGAGGTCTGACCCTTCACTGCACTGGGACTAAGCCTGCCTGGAAACTGCAAGCCTGGCAGTTTGCCCACCTACAGTGAAATGACACCAAGGAAAGGTACAGAAGTCACTCCTCCCTCAGAGCCTGATGCATGCATCCCTGAGGAATGATTTGCCCATGCCATGGTGATCTCCTCTTACTTGGGATGCCAGGTAAGGATATTTTCCCGGAAATTGAGTGATACCTATTAGGCAGATTATAAGGAATTTTGGAATAGAAGTAGAACAGTCCCTACTCACAGGGTGATGTAGTTGTTATCCACTTAGTAAGTGCCTTAACCCAGTAAACCTCAATTTGTACCACAGACTTGGAGCCCTATTCCTTCAATCACAGAATCATAGAATTGTCAAGGTTGATAAAGACGTCTAAGATCATGAAGTCCAACCATCAACCCAGCACCATCACTATGTTCACCATGAAATCATGTCCTCAGATGCCATAACCACACATTTTTTGAAAGCTTCTTGGTATGGTGACTCCACCATTTCCCTGAGCAGCCTGTTCCAATGCTTGACAATGCCTCCTGTGAAGAAATTTTTCCTAATATCCCACTGAAACCTCCATGGGCACAACTTGAGTCCATTTCCTCTTGCTCTGTCACTTGTTGACTTTGAGAAGAGACTGACCCCCACTTGGCTACAACCTCCTTTGAGGCAGTTGTAGAAAGACATAAGGTTTCCCCTGAGACATAAGGTTCCCCTGAACAAATGCAGTTCCCTCACCTACTCACAAGAATGGGGTCGATAGCAGCAGGGAGTCTGACTGCAATACCGTGACAAGTAGGAAAAATGGTCATGGAGAGACTGCCATAGCTTGAGGAAAGCTGATACTTGACACTACTCATGGACAGCTTCTTTCCTTACTCCCTCCAAGTCCAGTTGGTGGTGTATGCTCTGCTTTATTCAACAAGCCAACATGTTTTTTATCATCTCTTGTCAGTGGTCCTGCCTGGGCTCTGAACATCTGTCTCGTTCAGGAAATTGCAGGACATTGCCCTGGTTCTTCACTGAGCTCAGCAGTCAAGTGCTGATTGCAAATTCCAATGCAAAAAGACAACAATAACTGTGTAACAGTTATCTGAGGTTATTTCCTAGCAAGTATTTACAACTTAGAAATGAGAGCATCATTTTGCACATCAAAGTTACAAAAGGTCCTTATCTTCTACAACCAGCGCCCTTCATTAACATGAGGTGGGAAGGAAAATTAGCACTTAAGCCACTCTGCCTTCTTTTTCTTCCCTATCCACCAGGAATAAGATGATTTCATTTTTCAGGATACAGTAACATTTGGAATTTGCACATATTTGCTCTGGAATTTTTGCATTGCTCCATTCAACCATGAGTCTCATCCACCCATCTCTGGCATCTTCAATTCCAGATACAAATGACATGCACAGATCTTGCCACTGGCAAATCGGCTTGTTATTGCATGTAGTCACTTTATATTGCCTTGATAGGTAGGCCTTGCTTTTAAGACTATTTTTCCTGCTCACCTGCTCACCAGGTTGGCCTCGGCTCCCTGGTTCACCCTGAAAAAAACAAAAGCAAAACTTTAACAATGTAAGGTCCTGACCCTTTGGTAAGAACACTTTCTTATTAGTAAAATGTGTCCCCTACCATCCTGGCCCATGTTATTCTACCTGTGTCCCATAAGTCCCTGAAATTGCTTGGGAGTCCAGAACACAGGGAACCAACACGAGGTCCAGGTCAGATCTCCCTACACACTTAATCTTGATAGAGAAGCATCAAACAAGGTTTGGTATTTCATAACACCATGAACTCTGAAAGTCAAGTAGCCTCATCTGCTTGTGTCTCCAGTTTCAGAGGAATCTGACTCTCCTGACTCAAGACCTCCTAAAATCACACCTTGATTGGCTCAATGACTACAGAAGACCATGAAATAAAATCCCTTACCTTAGGGCCAGCTTTTCCAGGAAAGCCTTCCTCACCCTTTTCCCCTTGTTCTCCCTGCAGGGAACACAGGAAGTCAATACACAAACTCCTCTGGTAGTGCAGCATGTTTGCAGGCAACAGTGAGGAATATTTTAACTCAGCTCCCCAGTATCAGCCTGAGAGTGTAAATAGAGACATGTGAGAATATGCTTCCTGGAATTTTTTTCCACTCTAGTGCTGTTTGCAATCACACCTGCAGCACCTGTTACCCTACTGGAAAATATCTGGAGTAACATAAAGTTATTAAAGATGGACATTAAAGAAGTCCATAGTGAATTATCTAAAGAACATCACTTCCATTCAGTTTCTTCAAATGATATAGAGTTAGGAAGTTAGAAAGTGAGTTTAAAAAAAAAACAATTTAAAAAAAAACATTAAAAAACAATTTTGGGACTTGGACCTTTGTCACTGGGGCCATTATGTAAATACTCTGAAATTGATCTTCCAGTGTGGGTGGTGTCAGCATGGACAGCTGGTTGAAAATGTGCTAAGTAGCTAGGAAATGCAGTAGGTACTACCTGAGGCTGTGGATAAAATCCAAAGTTTATTTAACATCTGAAGTATATTATGAGCTCCAAATTCCTCACCTTTATTCATCAATAAATGGGAACTGGGGACTCTGCTAGACCTGGGCTTAAGTATCAGAAGCAAGAAGACCACTGCCAATGCCATCCTAGGCAATAGATGGTTAAGACCTGTTGTTTTTAATCCAATAAAACATCGTCAACTCCAAAGCCCAGTTTTGCATTTGTAGTCAAAATATGGCACATTTCTTTGAGACGTATTTGCATAGGCATGGCAAGTCAATCAGAGTCTCTCCTATATCTAAAATTCCATTCTCCAAACCTCATATCTCCCTTCTTCTACTGCAGAGACAACAGAAGAGACAACTCATCCCAATCTGTCATTTGGAGAAGATTTCATATGGGGCATAAGTAGGAAATTATAAAGAATCATCTTTCTGCTACAAAGACCTAGAGAAGCCTTAGGAGGATGGCATCTCTTCTTTCCAGCCCCTCAGGGAAGAAAGAAAGGAACATCTTTGGAGCCTGTTACAGCTCTTTGTTCTTCTTCTTTGTGCCTTGAGTTACATGTCTTGACTTTCCAGAGCCACTGGATTTCCTGAACAACAGTAAAAGTTTCTCCGTTTGCAATGGTCAGCTGTGCTTGCCAAACAGGATGCAGTAGCTGAAGACTAGAAGAGGATCTCTCTTCCCTGCTGTATCTCTAATCAACTCCATCTTCATCACAACTCAGTACAGTGCAATCCCACCTGCTAACCTGGCATTGGAGCTTCACTGGTGGCTCAGTGATGTGGGATGGGTGAGGTGGTGTTTGGCTGGAAGCTCTTCTGCGCCTTCCTGCAGCTCACCCCAGTGATCTGCCCAGGTGAGCAGCTTAATCCCAGTGTATGTGGTGTCACTTGCCTTTTGACCTGGAAGCCCAGGAAGCCCATTGAGTCCATCTTTGCCAGGCAACCCCTACACAAGAGGAAATCATAAACTTTAAGTTCTGGTTGTTTAAATCATTAGTAAATTAATGATTTAATTATCAGTAAATTATCAGTAAACTCAGTGTAAGTGTTCTCAGTTCACTCCTCTTGCCACTCACCTAAGTTTAAGAAAAGAAGCACCACCTCATGTATTTTGTTTTGACTTTTTTCCTAGTGTGACTCAAAACACACAAAAATTCTCACATTACATATATTTGCTCAGGCCTTTTCCCAGTATCCCAGTTTTAGTGAATGACCACTGGATGTCAGTATTGTTACAGAGAGACATCAGTATAGCGCTTTTATGCACTCTGGATTGTTAAATAAATTTTTACTTATCTTACTCACATTTTAGCTTATTCTCTACGAGTCTTTATTATCTGTAGCCATAAAGAGTTTTTATGTCTGTTTTTCCTTTTAAATATTGGTAATTTCTTATACAGTACATAGACTCCTAAAACTAAATTATACAACATATAGTTACAGTATGGTTCAGCAAGATAAGAATTAAAATTACTTCCTGTAATGCATTTAAAATGGTGAGAAAAAGCTTTGTTCCCTTTCCAAGTGTCAGTCAATCCCCAAACACTGCAGGCTCTAGGTGGCAATTCTGTAGTAAGTATTTAATAATTCACCTTTCTTGACTTAGGACCCAAGAGAAATTTCTATGCTCTGTTAAATCGGAGATCTTAAATGCAAGTTATTTGGCTTGATTCAGGAAATTCCAGGTTTGGAAAAACAACATCATGTCAAATGCAAAAAGACTTTTGAAAGGTATCATTTAAAAAAATATTGTGGTCTCATCATACAGGAATGGTGGGGCTGCACCTGATTCACAGAAGTCATCAGAGACTGTCTGCAATAAAGGTGACAGTGTTGGAGCCCATGTTAAAACCTTATGTGCAGACAAGTTGTGGGAAACAAAGCAGACTTGAGAATTGAACAATCTGAAGTAATGGAGAGCTTAGAGGTGAGGGAAACTGTTCCTCAACACTTACAGCTGGTCCTGGTGGTCCAGTTTTACCGGAAACTCCAATCTCTCCTGGCAGTCCCTGAAAAATGAAATCAGAAGACAAAACAAGTCAGTATTTCTGTCCTTTGCAGGAACCTCACTGGAAATTGCTGCTTTCAGCTGAAGTGTTGTTTTCCCTTTCATGGCAGTCAGGTTTCTGCTGTGGGGAGTCCTGTGGACATTGACTTATCCCCAGAGAGCACTGACATGGTTCCAGGGCTCAGCACAGAGAAGCTGTTCTCTAGGACCAGCTGTGGCTTTGCAGTGAGAAAATATAAGAGAAAACACACATCGCCAGAGGCCCTAATTCTGTTTCCTCTGAAAACCACGAACTAAAATTTTCCCCAGCTGTTTCTTCTTCTCCTTGATAGGAAACAAAAAAACCCCCAAGCTTTCTTACTGGTGCTCCAGGTGGTCCAGGGGGTCCAGCAATGCCTGGGGGCCCTGGAGGTCCCTGCAAGAGAGGAAGCAAAGCCAGTTTATCAAACTCTCTGATGGAGGCTGAAAGCCTCAGGTCCTTCCCCATGTAGCAGGGGCCCTGTCAGAAATGGACAAATACAATGAGCTTTATTTCACTAACTTCTACCCAAAAAATGAAAGATGCTAAACCGAGCTCCAAGGGATCCATGATCACAAGTAGAACAAGATCTTCTGCTTAAGCCACTGTTACCAGTGCTACAAGGTGAGCTCCATCCTCCACTCCAGTATAAGAGACAGAGGAGTTGAAGGCCATCAATGGTAACCTACAGCACAAAGCTTGACCAGCAGAATCCCTTGGACCATCCAGTCTAATTCAACCTTGATTCATGTTGTTTAAAAGTGAATAATTTACCTCTGCACAAAGAATGCTTAAAGTAAGTAATGAATGGAGCAGACTTGTGATTTGACCTTTTTTGGGGGGTGGTGGAGGATAAAAATGTGAATCCAAGTGTATGGAGAAACAAAGCAGTGTATCTTTACATTCTAACTCATCTTCTTACAACAGCTGTCTTTCCTAGGGAAAATATTCTCTCAACAGCCATCCAACTTACAGAGGGATTTATTTTTGTGTAGTGAGCAAATTGTTAAATCTGTCTTCATAGTTGAGAAATTTGTTTCCAGACTAAACAGCTCCTAATATGTTGCCTGAGATGCAGAGGTGTTTGTTACTGCCAGCTTCCATTGTAGACAAGACATCATTTCTCCTGTGTTCAGAACAAAGTACATGCTCATGTATTTTTTGGATCAAGACCTGAGCAAACAATGTGAGGACGGGTGTGAGAAATGGATATATGACTGAGCTGAAATCCTCGCTGCCTCTTTCTAACATGACGATTTCATTAATTCACAGTTTTCAGCATAGAGGAGTTCTGATGTGATTGTACTTAAAAACCAACAAACCACCCCACCCAAACCCTCTGTAAAGATTTGAAACTGAGCAGCTAATACAAGATTGCAAATGGCCAGACAGCATTTTCCCTGCCACCATTCAATACTAAGGTATTACGAGTCATGGATCAATATCAGCATTTATGCTTAAGGAGAAATGTCCCTGCAGACAAGAAGAAAATGGTGTAAAAAAGTGAGGACAGGGAGCTATTTGTGGCATGGTTTGGCAGAGACGTAGCAGATAAGTGATCTTTATAGAATACACTTGAAAAATTCAGCGAGAAGCTAAGACAGTCTCTCACCAATAGATGGGGCAAAGCGACCAAAGAAGGGTCCTGTAGATGTACTTGCCTCCTCTGGGCTGCTTTCATTGCAAGTCAGAACAGACATGGAGTTATCCTGCCAACATCATTATCATTTGTAGGGTGTCTCGAATGTGAACACAGCTAAAACTTCCCCAGAAAGATGTGCCTTTGGATCCACTGATGCTGATTATATAATTCCTGGGGAATCCTGCAGATGGGTCCTGCAGTTAAAGACTCTAGACCCATCAGGAGACACTTAGTCAAGACCATCCATCACTAAAAAAAGGCTTCACTATTCAAAGAAAAGATTCAACAGTCCAAATTAGCCCAGCACAAGAGAAGAGACCACATGCAGACATAACAGTATGGAGTGACCTCACACACCAGGCATATGGAAATTCTGCTTGGCCCTGCTCCACTTCTACACGGTAATGCTGAGAGACCCTACAAAAAGAATGGGCTCCAAGAAAGGGCTTCCATGAAGAGTGGGTGGAGTACTGGGAAAGAAGGTAAAGCTTTAGAAAAACAATTAACTGATTCGGGTTGGGCTATGTGTAAGCACAGGAAAAAGGTGAAAAATTTACCTTTGCAGGCTTTCCTTGACAATTCCATTGGTTCCTTCCTAATAATTTAATTTTGTTCTTGCTCTCTCTGTCAATAAGTGAACCATCTCCTACCATGAAACACATACCTTCCATGGTTCTAAAACAAGGAACTTCCATTCAGAGGTAAAGAACCCAGCCCGGACCAGCTTCAGTCCAAAAATCTCCAAATACGATGTGAGTTACCTCACACAGCAACAGATTGACAGGTGTCAAACTGACCTAAAAGCAAAGTCTTCCTCAAGCATTCATCAGCAACTAGTGCAACCCTAAAATCCTTCTCAACTTCCCAACTGTTCATCCCAGTAACCCTTGGTATTCCCACTATCCAAGACAATTTCTAACTATTCTCTTAAACTTTCCATATTCTAGACCAAAATAACCCTATGCAACCATAAGACCTGAAATGGAAGCCCATCAATTCTTTTCCTAAATTGGCTAATAATTCCATTTCATTGGTCTCCAAGAGATAATTACCTGGGATATCACACCCAAACTGGTTTACAGGTAGCTTCACTACATATTTCACCAACAGATGCTACACCCACTAATGGGAAGCTCTTCTGATAAAATCTCTGAGACGGACATAGAAAGAACAGTTTTGTGCAATGACCAGCTGTATTCCTTAGAGATGTCCAGGGTGCTGACAGCACCCACCAGCTGATTGCACACACCAGTACTGTCCTTCTGGGTGTCTTGCTTTCTGCAGCCTAGGCTACAATAAGTGATGGTAGAGAGAGACATAAAATGGCAGAAATACATCATCAATGTCCTTTACAGAGCCTTCCCTTTTGTTGCTGTGCAGAGTAATTCTGTTTCACTTCTATATAAATATCTGTTACTGTAGCCCTTCTGACTTTTGAGTATAATTCAAAGCAAGGAATATTTTTTTTCTAGTATTAGAATGGACCAAACTGACAGCATTTATTTGCATTTAAAAAAACACCATAAAACTAGAGCAGCAGGACTGTGTGTAATGTTTACCCCATAAATCTCATACTACCAATTTTATTTGCTTCCATTTTTAAATGAATCCAGATTAAAGTACCTGATTCATACAATCACTTTTTTCAGTGATCATTTGATGAATTATACAGATGATAGTCCCTGTCCTAAGTCCAGACTCCAGTGTTGTCCTGTTAAAACTCTGACACAGAAGAAAATTATCACAGTGCATTTTTTTATGGCTGGCAAACACTCTGATGTGTGCTTTGTACATGTTGAAGAAAAACTGATGCATGAAAACTTGATTCTAAATCAGGACTATACAAACTCACTTTGTAAAACAGATGCAAAACACAGATCTTTTAGCAAAATGTTTAAATCAAAACATTTCAAGTGTTCATTAAAATCTAAAATCCAGATAGTGTGTAGAGGTGTGTGTGTCATGGGGTGACATGTCTAAAAACATAGTGGGGGGCGGATTTTTTCAGGCTTGTGTATCATCCAGCTCCCTTCCTTAGACAATATAATGCAGGGACAGTGCTCAGGAAAGATACTTGACACTTCATATTGGAGGAACAGCTGTGCCTGTCCTCCAGGAGCCACTAAAAGATGGTCTCCTCTTCCAGTGTGTACCTTGCTGAAAGATAGGCTGAGAAAGGCAGAGCTATTAAGACTTAGGTTCTGCATTCCCTAAGGAAGCTCTGAGAAGGAACAGAAACCTTGTTGCTTGGCTTAAATCTTTTTTCCATGAAAGAAGGGATGACTAAGTCTTAGAAGGAGGTGAACAAATGCCATTCCAAAATAAAAATTAAGTCTGATGGCTTTCCCAGATATCTGTCTCTGGAGGCAAAGCCTGCACAGACATATTTTCTGTGTATTATTCCATGCTGATGACTGAATTCTCTTACACTATGAGAAAGACTTAGATAAGCCCTTAACCAACGTTAAAACAGATTGTGGTCTGGGTTTTTTAGGCAGTGCACCAGCATTATGATCTAGAAGAAGGGACATGCAGGAGCATCCTGTCTGCTGCCACAATTAAAGCAAAATGGGTAACTAAAGAGCTGACAGCCTTTTTCTCTCTGTCTGTGCTTATCTCCACTTCAAAACCAATCACTCTCTGTGATTCCACCTTTCAGTAAAACCCCAAGACCTTTCCTGTTGTTTTTATGCTGTCTTCCCTTTACATCTGCTCCTTTCCCATCAGAAATGAAGCTGTTGCAGCTGGTTTTGTGGAGCAGCCCACATGTCTCACTATGTTCCTTGCTATTCTCGCTCTCCAATTCTCCTCTGCTGCGTCTGAGTGGATTCTGGGATCAGCTTCTCAAATGAGCTTTTCATTTACCATTCTAGGCACTACAGTATCCACCAGCACAACTACTGTGAATTATAATTATAGAAACACAGAATTGTTTAGGTTGGAAAAGACCTCTGAGATCATTGAGCCCATCCAGTAACCCAGCACTGCCAGGGCCACCACTAAACCATGTATCTAAGCACCACATCTACACATCTTATAAATAGCTCCAGGGATGGTGAGTCTACCACTTCCCTTGGCAGCTTGTTCCAATTCTTGAACATCTTTTAAGTGAAGAAATTTTTCCTAATATCCAATCTGAAATTGAATTATTTTCAGTAATGCTGCATTAGAGCACCATGTTGCTCTTCACCCAAATCCTGCCTTACAAATCCAGACAAAGGCAAGAGGATATAAAAAAAGGCTGTTGCTGATGACACTGAAAACCAAAAGCCTGAAGAGTCAACAGATTTGAGCATTTACCTACAACACATGTCCTACAGCAACAGTGCTGTAGTGGATGCAGCTTCCAGTCATTTCAGCAGGTGGCATCAGAACTGGAGTACCAATATTAAATTTAAAATAGAAGTTTTGCCAACAAAAATTTTCTGAACTTTTTTTGCAGCTCTGTAGAAGTACTGAATAAAGTTGACTTCATATGTATCAGTCTCTCCAGGACAGTTTCCTGCTTCCAGTGAAAGGCAGTATTTGTTTAATTTCATCACTTAGTGTAAGCTATGGACATGATCTCTTTTGTCTACAGACAAAGATTTATTTCCCTATGTGTTCTTGGAGTTGGTTTACTGAGTCAGTGCAGTAAATGAGAGAAACAACAAAAAAACTCCCTCCTTTAATGTCTTTCACTTCAACACTTAACAATCTGCAAAGATAAACCTTTTTTTTTTTACTTTTTTTTTTAAAGGTATAGCTCTTATTAAGAATAGCTTGGAGCAATACCTTCTAATTTCAAGCAGCATTGGCAAAGTTCAAATTCAATCTGAGTTTTGCAGATGTGGCCTGTATCCTTTTCTTAAATTTTGCAGTATTAACTGGCATTATAAAAAGAACATTAAGGACACTGTGCATTTCAGAGGAGATCATTTATTTCCTGAATTACTTTAAAAAAGCTGGGCTTGAGCTCACACCCTACAGACAAGTCTATACTAATTAAATTACTGCCAGCCATGACCATAATAGGTACAGCTTGTACTGGCTTCCTCTCAGGTCTTACTTATACCACCAGGTTCCAGCATAAGGCAAACCTCAGTAACAGCCCAGAGATATTGCAAGGGTGAGATATGATATTTTTGTTTAATTCTCAAAGAGTTTTGCCCTGTTTTGGTGTCTCACAGGGGGTCAGCATGTACCCCCTCAGCTTGGGAAGTCTTGAGAGTGGCTCAATGAACCATTTGTAGGTGCCTCTTTTGGGAGAGCTTCAGGCTCCACTGTTGATATTAACTGGACATTCAACAGCAGGAGCAGGCATCTGCATCCCTACCCTTAAAAAACAAGGGCTTGCATTTGGAATTGAAACCCAGACCTGGTAATTCCTGAACCCTTGATTAGCAAAGGGCATCATCTTCCCTCCCTGCTGAGCCTGCAAGCACAGCTCACTCAGCGTGCACTGCCTGCCTCGAGGTCTCCCTCCTCAGGATACTTTTCATGTCTAGAAAAACATTTGCAAAGGTAACTCCTCAACTGCCTTTAGACCTTTCCCGAACTCTTCCTGTCACCAGATGATGGGACAGACAAGGTGTGCTGGGATCTCGGGTGACCATGCAGAAATGCACAGCGTGTTTTCCTGTGCTTGGTAACCTTCCATCTATTTCAGCTGAGAGCTCTTTACAGAAAAGCTCATTTTTCAGTGTGAATCTGAACAGCCTACTGCAAGATATGTTTGGGCCATGATTAAGGTTCCTGCACACTAAAGTAGTGCAAATAAATAATAACAAAATAAACACATTATGAGTTCAGATGTCTTGCTGCCAAAAAATCACTCACAACCAGAGGGGAAAAAATACCTAGGGTGTCTATTCCACAGCTTAATGATGTTGCACCATTTCTAAAAGTCACTGGAAAATAAATGCGTATTTTTGGGGGTGCTGATTGGACAACATGGAACAAATAAGCACATGGACAGGTTCACTATCACAGCTGATTTGGATGGAAAATTAAATATTTAAAAATATTTTTGGATTAAAATTTAGTTTGAATTGGTATGTACAAGAGAGAGACAATACTAGGGTTATCCTATCGTCACAAAACATCCCCCAATATTAGGCAAGCTGAGAAGTTGCCTCCTGGATGCTGCTTCAGGATTTGACACTTAAATTAGTTCCTAAATGGTCCTTGAGAGTTGGACTGACTCATCTCAAATCCAGTTCATCACTGGCTCATAGAATCGTGGAATAACCTGAGTTGAAAGGGACACACAAGAGTAGCCCTGAAGTCAGTTCCCTTGCTCAGTTGCCTGATCTTCTGGGGCTTCTCAGTTGGACTAAGTGGAATTGCAACTATTTGATAATAACTTCAGATGATCTTTTCTATGTCCTTCAGCAACAAGATACCTTCTAAAGCTTCTACATCCACTCCTTCCTTTTGCCCATACAGACAACAATGGGGAGACTCAGGTCAGAGAACAAATGTATATAAAAATTTAAAATAGCATAGGAAAGGGAGAATATTTTTGTACCCTAAAGTTGTTTATGTAGGATCAACTCAAACCATTTGGCCCCCAATACTATGGAGACAGCACAAGAACAGTCATCATAGGCTTCCATACATAACTTGAATGAATATCCATGTTAAGGAAAACCACTTTTCTTCTTGAGTATTTTTGGGGCATAATCTAATTAAGGGGGAAAAAAAGAAAATGCTGATAAAATGCTTTAAAAATCTAATGCCACAAAAAGTGCTGTTAAGGTGAAAAGTAGTTTTGTCATAAACTGAATGTAAGCATTTTCTCTAAGGAGAAATATGGAAATCTGCAGTAATGTGTCCACAACAGTGTCACTGCAGGAATATGATATTTTTCCTTTCTTGCAGTTAGCTGGGAGGAAGGATCAATTTAAGTATTTTTCGATGGGGGAAGCATTCTATGAAGTTTTAATTAACCTAAAATTTGCTAGCTGTATTTAGCTTGTGCAGAAAGGAAAATTACCTAATGCTATGTCAGTAATTTGTTCGGATACATTTATAAAATTGCTAACACATGCATATATACATTTAATTTGGAGGGAACTTGAGCTGAGAAAGTGTGGCATTATTTGCATGGATACCGTCAGGTAACTTAGAAATAATGCATGGAGAAAAGTCTTGCTCCAAAATGAAAGAAAATCCTCTTTCAATGTTTCAAAAGTCTTGGGGGGACCTTTCGAATGTTATCCATTAAGAAAAAAAAAGACAAAACCCACAAACATAAAACCAAAAAAACCAAAACCAAACCCAACAAAAACAAGGAGTTGGACACAATGATTCAAGAGTTCAAGCAGCCTGACATAGTTTAAGAAGCATTTGGACAATGTTCTCAGGAACATGGTGTGATTTTTGAGGATGTTCCGTGTAGGGCTAAGAGTTGGACTCAAAGAACCTTATAGGTTCCTTCTAACTCAGAATATTCTATTATTCTAAAAATCTTTTGACTCCATTAGAAACACTGTCGTCATTTCTCTTGAAGGCCGCTGCTAAAATACTTGCAAACTAGATACTGTACCAAAGGGAAAAGCTTTAAAATATGTAAACCAGTATCAAGTGGTGTTTTGCAGGGCAAGGTTCCCAGCTGGACACAAGAGACTTCACCTGCAAAGGGTTGCAAGCCCTTGGATTGTCTCTCTGACATCCTCCACAGACATGTGAGCAGCTCATTACAAAACTTCTGCCACACAAACCATTTCTAGATCATTTTTCCTGGTTACAAGGGCATAGCTTGCCAGAGGAAAGAAACGAACAATCAGTATCTGATGTCTAGCATTGTGCTGCTTGTTGCAATACATCAACAACTGTAGTGATGGAGGCTTTGCATCCTTGCCCAAAACTTTACCAGTTATTGAATTAGAATCCTAAAGTTAAAGCCCAGTTTGTTAATTTATCTTTGAAAAGGGAGAGAATGACATGCCCAGTCTTATCCCAAGTGATCAGCCGAAAAGTGAGTTTGTGTCTTTCATACTTGAGGACATTCCCACAGATACTTTTCTTGATGCAGGGACCCTACAAAGTTACTTGGGTTAGCTGAATTCATGTACAAAGTTAGCAAGAAACCAAGCCAGAGGCAAGTGTCAGTTTTATTGTATTACAGGACAGATCTAAGGTGAAGCCAAATCCTCTCTGATGGTTCCTAACACACACAGTTCTACTTTCCCCTCATGATGTTACAGATTGTGCAATTTGAAGCACTAACTTGACAAAAGCTTTGTAAAAGGGAGCTAATGGGTCATTAACTTAAGACATCCTTCCTCACAGGGAGAATAAGCATTTAGTTTTAAACCTCTGTCTCTACCTTCCTTAATAAACCAACACTTATTCCTCAATAACAAGTAGAAATGTGTCAAAAGCCACAAAACCAGTCTTGCTCTCAAAATGTGCTTTCTGAAAAATAAATACCTTTTAAACTGCTTCTTCCCTCAAGACTGCAGCACAGGAGGTCTGTCTGCAATTGTCAATTTACACAGCCAACAACTAGCTGAGACGCTGCCCTAAATATTATAAAACACAAATCAGTGCTTTCCTTTCAGAATGATGCTGCTCTATGCACAGGCAATGGTTCTTTCCCATACAAAACAGCTTCTTATGTCCCTGTTCAAAGATGCTGAAAAACTGTGGAAAGTAAAAGTAATCACTGCCAGAGAGACATTCCCTCAATCACAACAGGAGAAATCATTTGGATCTTAAAGGAGAAACACCAGCTTCAAATATGGTGCAGAGGAGATCATGCATGCTGCATTGTGGTTCCAAGTCACCTTTTGGCATAAAATCTGTTTTTCCATATATTACGAAAATAAAGAAATCATCACATACCTGAGGGCCGATCAGACCATTGATTCCTGGGAATCCTGGTTCTCCCTTTTTACCCTGCATGTTCAACAGAGGAGCAAAGGTTAGACAGAAGACCAAAGACTGCTATTGACTTTCCAAAGTCTGTCACCTCCAAACAGGTAAATCACCATAATGTGGCTACACAAAACACAAAAGCTAGAAATTAAGGCAACAGACATCATTTGGAAGTGAAACTCCTGTTGTCTTTGATGGTTCTTCATCTCCCAGATTGTGACAATAGTTCTAAAGTTGAGAGTTCTCATGCACATCATGGCACCTCCTACACCCTGCAATCCCACCTGGGTGCTCTCTAAGGAGGATTAGGGAAGTCACAGTACTGAAATAGTGCCAAGTGTAGATACAAGTTGAGAGGCACCTTCCTCACTGCAGTCGAGTCCTTCACCCATTCCCAATAAAGCCAAGCAGTGTTCCTTCTGTCCCTTGCACTGCTTCAGGAATTGAGAAAGAAAATGGATGAATATAGAAGTTTCACAATCTCCAAGCTGAGAAACAAGAATCCATGAGGCATTTCTAAATAGGGCGGGTAGTAACACAAGGGAACAGAGCTCATTGACTCCTCTGCAACCAAAAGAGTTCTTTCCAGAGTAGCCAGAGATCTTTGCTGATGCATGGGAAGGATAAGCCAGGACCTGGAGTATATCCTTAAGACAAGTTCACCTATATGGGCATAGCAGCATCTGCGTTCCCAAGGGTTTGACCTCAAATTGATCAAAGGGAAAAAGTCCTACACGAGAAAAACAAACAAGGAAGAAAGGATGGAGTAAGCACTAGAGTTAAGGCAGCAGTTGGATTTGTTTCTCAACCCAACAGCTGATCTGTGTTACTTAAGGCAAGTCACATATTTTATAAAAATGACCTGTTCTTCCCTCATGTGTAATAGACACTGAATCATTAATATTCCTACGGTTGTTAGTAATATTTTAGGAGTGTGCAAGAGGAGTCATGTAAATATCTGAATGACAGAATAGACTGTTTTCTCCCTTATTTCCACTTCTCATTCAGACTGATTTTCTTTTCAGAAGGAAAATACAATTAAGCAAGTTTCACATCACTGATGATGTGAATGGTCATACAGATGTGTAAGAGTCATATATATAATTTTCCCTTTATTTTTAATTAAAATATGTTTGAAACATCTATGAATGACAGCTTCCTACTGACTTAAATAAATTAAAAAGCTAAAACATCACAGACAAACAAGTTTATGTCATATTTTCCTTGGCATTGACTGAGATTCATTAGCTGGTGTGTTCTTTTAATTTTTTTTTCATAAAAAAACAAAACAACAAAAACTAGAAGTCATATACAGAAGAATTTGGGAAGAAAATCAAAGGAATGATTGTTGGTTCCTTGAGTATCAGAAGAAGTTTGTAATAATTTCCAGGACTCTAATAAAAATTTGCATTATATGTCCTGGTTTGGGACAAATATGTTCAGAGAGATAAATATTCTCTGACAAAAAGGAGGCCACAGCTCCCCCTCCCCCATGGTGGGAAGAGAGAACCTGGAAGATTCAGAGTCCTTTTGTTGATATGATCTCCTTCCTCCTTTGCT